>BQMB01000905.1:0-116641 GCA_027943415.1 Closterium sp. NIES-67 | reverse complement strand
GGGATTCAGCAAAGTAAAGAGAACTCAGCAAGGTAGGGTAGATTCAGTGAGATAGGGGGGATGGAGCAATGTAGGGGTGATTTAGCAAGGTAGGGATGATTCAGCAAGGAAGAGGGGGTTTAACAAGGTAGGCGGGATTCAGCAAGTTAGGGGGGATTCAGCAATGTAGCAGTGGCTCAGCAAGGTAGGGGTGACTAATCAAGGTAGGGGTGATGAAGCAAGGAACAGGAAATTCAGCAAGGGGGTTCAGCAAGATAGGGGGGATTCAGCAATGTAGGGAGATTTCAGCCAGATAGGGGTGATTAAGTAAGTAAGGGGTGATCAATAAAGGTAGGGGTGATTGAGCAAGGTAGGGATGATTTAGCAAGGAAGTGGAAATTTAGCAAGGTAGGGCGGATTCAGCAAGAGAGGGGGAATTCAGAATGGTAGGGGTGATTTATGCTAGGTGGGGGTTATTAATCAAAGTATGGGAGACTAAGCAAGGTAGGAGTGCTTAAACAAGGTGGGGGGCATTCAGCAAGGTGGTGGGAATTCAGCAAGGTAGGGGTGATTTATGCTAAGTAGGGGTTATTAATCAAAGTATGGGAGAATTAGCAATGTAGGAGTGCTTAAACAAGGAATTGGGTATTCAGCAAGATAGTGGGAATTCAGCAAGGTAGGGATGATTCAGCAAGGTGGAGGGGATTCAGCAAGGTAGGGATGATTTAGCATCATAGGGATAATGAATAAGGTAGGGGTGATCAGGCAAGCTATAGGGAATACAGCAATGGGACAAAAATTCAGCAAAGTAGGGGTGATTAAGCAAGGTAGTGGGAATTCAGCAAGACAGGGGTAATTAAGCAAGGAAGGGGTTATTTAGCAAGGTAGAGGGAATTCAGCAAGGGGGTGGGAATTCTGCAAGGTATGGGTGATTAAGCATGGCAGGGGTGATTAAGCAAGGTAGGGGTGATTAAACAAGGTAGGGGTGATTAAGAAAGTAGTGGTGACTAAGTTAGATATGATTCAGCAAGATAGTGAGAATTGAGTAATGTAAGGGTAACTAAGCAAGGTATGGGGGATTCTGCAATATAGGGAGCATTCAGCAAGGAAGGGGGGATTCAGCAAGGTAGGGTTCATTCAACAAGGAAGGGGGGATTCAGCAAGGTAGGGTTGTTAATCCAAGGTAGGGGTGATGAATAAAGGGTTTAGGGGTAATTCAGCAAGGTAGGGGTGATTAAGCAAGGTAGGGGTGATTCAGCAAGGGAGGCGGGATTCAACAGATATCGGGAATTCTGCAAATTTTGGGTGATTAAGCAATATAGGGGTGATTAATCAGAGTAGGGATCATTAATCAAGGTAGGAGTGAGTAAACAAGGTAGTGGGAATTCAGCAAGGTATGGGTGATAAAGCCAAGTAGGGGTGATTCAGCAAGGTAGGCTTGATCAAGCAACGTAGTGGGAATTCAGCAAGGTAGGGATGATTTAGGAAGGGAGGGAGATTCAGCAAGAGAAAGCGAACTCAGCAAGGAAGGGAAAATTCAACGAGATAGGGGGAATGGAGCAATTTTGGCGTGATTAAGCAAGGTAGGATGATTCAGCAAGGAAGGGGGGGATCAAAAAGGTAGGAGAGATTCAGCAAGAGAGGGGGGATTCAGCAATGTAGCGGTTACTCTGTAAGTTAGGGATGATTAATCCAGGTAGGGGTGTTTAAGCAAGGAAGAGGGAATTCAGCAAGAGGGTGGGGATTCAGAAAGGTAGGGGTGATTAAGTAAGGTGGGGGTGAATAAGCAAGGTAGGAGTGATTTAGCAAGATAGGGGTGATTAAGCAAGGTAGGGGTGATTAAGAAAGGGAGGGATGATTCATCAAGCAAGGGACAATTCAGCAAGGTAGGGATGATTAAGCATCATCGGGATGATCAATCAATGTGAGGGTGACTAAGCAAGAGGGTGGGAAGTCAGCAAGATAGGGAGTAGGTAGGGGTGATTAAGCAAGGAAGGGGATATTCAGCAAGGGAGGGGGGATTCAGCAAGAAAGGGGTGATTAAGCAAGGAAGGTAGATGGAATTCAGCTAGAGGGTGGGGATTCTGCAAGGTAGGTTTGATTGAGCAAGGTATGGCCGATTGAGCAAGGTAGGGTTGATGAAGCAAGGTAGGGTTGATTCAGCAAGGAAGAAGAGATTCAGCGAGATAGAGAGAACTTAGCAGGGTATGGTAGATTCAGCAATATAAGGGGAATTCTGCAAATTTCGTATGATTAATGTAGGGCTGATTAATCAAGGTAGGGGTCATTATGCGAGGTAGGAGTGATTAGAAAAGGAAGGGGAAATTTAGCAAGGTAGTGAGAATGCAGCAAGGTAGGGGTGATTAAGCAAGGTAGGGGTGATTAAGCAAGTTAGGGTTGACTAAGCAACGCAGTGGGAATTCAGCAAGGTAGGGATGATTAATAAAGGTAGGGGTGATTCAGAAAGGGAGCGGAGATTCAGAAAGATAGGGATGACTAAAAAATATAGGAAGAAATCCAGCAAGGTAGGGTTGATTCGATACGGATGGGGGGATTCAGCAAGGCAGGGGGGATTCAGCAAGGCAGGGGGAATTCAGCAAGATAAGGGTGATTAAGCAAGGTAGGTGTGATTTAGCAAGAGAGGGTTGATTAAGCAACGTGGTGGGAATTCAGCAAGGTAGGGACGATAAATAAAGGTCGGAGTAAATCAGAAAGGGAGGGGGGATTCAGACAGAGGAAGAGAACTCAGCAAGGTAGGGTAGATTCAGTGAGATAGGGGGGATGGAGCAATTTAGGGGTGATAAAGCAAGGTAGGAATGATTCAGCAAGTTAGGAGGGATTCAGCAGTGTAGCATTGACTCAACAAGGTAGGAATGATAGGGGTGATTAAGCAAGGAACAAGGAATTCAGCAAGGAGGTGGGAATTCAGCAAGGTAGGGGGAATTCAGCAAGGTAGGGTTGATTCAATACGGATGGGGGGATTCAGCAAGGCAGGGGGGATTCAGCAAGATAAGGGTGATTAAGCAAGGTAGGTGTGATTTAGCAAGAGAGGGTTGATTAAGCAACGTGGTGGGAATTCAGCACGGTAGGGACGATAAATAAAGGTCGGAGTAAATCAAAAAAGGAAGGGGGGATTCAGACAGAGGATGAGAACTCAGCAAGGTAGGGTAGATTCGGCGAGATAGGGGGGATGGAGCAATTTAGGGGTGATAAAGCAAGGTAGGAATGATTCAGCAAGTTAGGAGGGATTCAGCAGTGCAGCATTGACTCAACAAGGTAGGAATGATAGGGGTGATTAAGCAAGGAACAGGGAATTCAGCAAGGAGGTGGGAATTCAGCAAGGTAGGGGGAATTCAGCAAGGTAGGGTTGATTCAATACGGATGGGGGGATTCAGCAAGGCAGGGGGGATTCAGCAAGATAAGGGTGATTAAGCAAGGTAGGGGTGATTAATCAAGGTAGGTGTGATTGAGAAAGGTAGGGATGATTCAGCAAGATAGTGATAATTTAGCAAGGTAGGGGTGATTAAGCAAGGTAGGGGGATTCAGCAAGATAGGGAGAATTCAGCAAGGTAGGGGGGATTCAGCAAGGTAGGGGTGATTGAGCAAGGTAGGGGTGATTAAGCAAGGTACTGGAAATTCAGCAAGGTAGGGGAGATTCAGTAAGATAGGGAAAATTCAGCAAGGTAGGGAGGATTCAGCAAGAGAGGGGGAATTCAGACAGGTAGGGGTGATTAATGCTAGGTGGGGGTTCTTTATCATAGTATGCGAGACTAAGCAAGGTAGGAGTGCTTTAAAAAGGTAAGGGGGAACTCAGCAAGGTAGGCGTAATTATGCAAGGTAGGGATGATTCAGAAAGGTGGGGGGGATTCAGCAAGGAAGGGATGATTAAGCTTCATAGGGTTGATAAATCAATGTAGGAATTATAAAGCAAGGTAGAGGAAATTCAGCAAAAGGGTGGTACTTCAGCAAAGCAGGGGTGATTAAGCAAGGTAGGGATGATTCAGCAAGGAAGAGGGGGTTCAACAAGGTAGGTAGGATTTAGCAAGTTTGGAGGGATTCAGCAATGTAGCAGTGACTCAACAAGGTAGGAATGATAGGGGTGATTAAGCAAGGAAGAGGGAATTCAGCAAGGAGGTGGGAATTCAGAAAGATAGGGGTGATAAACAAAGGTAGGGGTGATTAAGCAAGGTAGGAGTGATTTAGCAAGGTAGGGGTGATTAAGAAAGGGAAGGGGGATTCAGCAAGATAAAGAGAACTCAGCAAGGTAGGGGAGACTCAGCAAGATAGGGGGAATGGAGCAATTTAGGTGCGATTATGCAAGGTAGGGATGATTCAGCAAGGAAGGGGGGGTGCAGAAAGGTAGGGGGTATTCAGCAAGAAAGAAGTTAGAAAGCAAAGGAGGGGTGATTAATCAAGGTAGGGGTGATTGAGCAAGGTAGTGGAAATTCAGCTTGGTTGGGGGGATTCAGCAAGATAGGAAAAATTCAGTAAGGGAGGTGGGATTCAGCAAGGTAGGGGGGATTAAGCAAGATAGGAGTGATAAATGCAATTTAGGGGTTATTAATCAAGGTATGGGAGACTAAGCAAGGTAGGATTGCTTAAAAAAGAGGGGGAATTCAACAAGGTAGTGGAGATTCAGCAAGGTAGGCGTCATCAAGCAAGGTAGGGATGATCCAGCAAGGTGGTGGGGATTCAGCAAGGGAGGGATGATTCAGCATCATACGGATGATTTATCAAGGTAGGGGTGATTAAGAAAGGTGGAGGGAATTCAACAAAAGGTCGGGAATTCAGCAAAGTAGGTGTGATTAAGCAAGGTAGGGGTAATTCAGCAAGGTAGGGGTGATTATGCAAGGGAGTGGAAATTGATCAAAGTACCAGTGATTATGCAATGAAGGGGGGATTCTACAAGATAGGGAGAATTCAGCAAGGTAGGGGGAATTCAACAAGGTAGAGGTGATAACGCAACGTAGGGGTGATAAATCAAGATAGGGGTGATCAAGCTAGGTTGGGGTGATGAAGCAATATAGGGGTGATTAAGCAAGGTAGTGGTGATTTAGCAAGGTAGGGGTGATTCAGCAAGCTATGCGTGATTATGCAAGATATGGGTGATGCAACAAGGTAAGGGTGATTAAGAAAGGTGGGGATGATTCCGCAAATAGGGAGAGTTGAGCTAGGTAGGGGTGATTAAGCAAGGTAGGGATGATTCAGCAAGATATGGAGACTTCAGCAAGGTACGGTTGATTTAACAAGGAAGGGGGGATTCATCAAGGTAGGTTTGATTACGCAAGGTAGCGGTGATAAATAAGGGAAGGGGTGATTGTGCAAGGTAGGGGTGATTAATCAAGGAAGGGGGAATTCAGCAAGGTAGGGATTATTTTGCAAGATATGGGGAATTATGCAAATTTCAGGTGATAAAGCAATGAAGGGGTGATTAATCAAGGTAGGGGTGATAAAGCGATGTAGGGGCGTTTAATCAAGGTAGGGGTGATTTTGCAAGGTAGGGGTGATTAAGAAAGGGAGGGATGATTCAGCAAGATAGGGACAATTCAGAAAGATAGGGGTGACTGAGAAAGAGGGTGGGAATTCAGCAAGATAGCTAGAAGGAAGGGGTGATTAAGCAAGCAAGTGGGGATTCAGCAAGGTATGGGTGATTAAGCAAGGTAGTGGGATTTCAGCAAGGTAGGGGTGATTAAGCAAGGTAGGGGTGATTAAGCAAGGTAGGCGTGATTTAGTAAGGTAGGGCTGATTTAGCAAGGTAGGGGTGATTAATCAAGGTAGGGGTGATTAAGAAAGGGAGGAATGATTCAGCAAGATAGGGAGAATTCAGCAAGTTAAGGGTGATTAAGGAAGGTAGCGGGGACTCACTAAAATTGGGAGAATTCAGAAAGGAAGGGGGGTTTCAGCAAGGTAGGGGGGATTTCAGCCAGATAGGGGTGATTAATCAAGTATGGGGGGGTCCAACAAGATAGACGAGATTCAGCAATGTAGAGGTGACTCAGCAAGGTAGGGATGATTAATCAAGGTAGGGGTGATTCTGCAAGGAAGAGGGAATTCTGCAAGGGGGTGATTTGGCAAGGTAGGAGTGATTCAGGAAAGTAGGGGTTATTTAGCAATTCTACAATTGGGTTCTGAACCAAACCCAGTCTAAACTCCCACCACCTCCTGGTCTAAACTCCCACCACCACCCGGTCTGAACTCCCACCACCACCCGGTCTGAACTCCCACCACCACCCGGTCTGAACTCCCACCACCACCCAGTCTGAACTCACACCACCACCGGGTCTAAACTCCCACCACCACCCGGATTAAACTCCCACCAACACATGGTCTGAACTCCCACAAACAACCCTTCTAAACTACCACGACCACCCGCTCTTAACTCCCACGACCACCCGTTCTAAACTCCCACCACCTCCCGGTCTAAACTCCCACCACCTCCCGGTCTAAACTCCCACCACCACCCGGTCTAAACTCCCACCACCACCCGGTCTAAACTCCCACCACCATCCGGTCTAAACTCCCACCACCACCCGGTCTAAACTCCCACCAGCACCGGGTCTAAACTCCCACCAACACCCGGTCTAAACTCGCACCACCACCCGGTCAGAACTCCCATCACCTCCCGGTCTGAACTCCCACCACCACCCGGTTTGAACTCCCACCACCATCCGGTCTGAACTCCCACCACCACCCGGACAGAACTCCCACCACCACTTGGTGTAAACTCCCACCACCACCCGGTCTGAACTCCCACCACCACCCATTCTGAACTCCCACCACCACCCGGTCTAAACTCCCACCACCACTGGGTCTAAACTCCCACCACCACCCGGATTAAACTCCAACCTCCACCCGGTCTGAACTTCCACAAACACCCTGTCTCAACTACCACCATCACCCGGTCTAAACTCCAACCATCACCCAGTCTAGACACCCACCACCACCCGGTCTAAACTCCCACCGCCTCCCAGTCTAAACTCCCACCACCACCCGGTTTGAACTCCCACCACCACCCAGTCCGAACTCCCACCACCACCCGGTCTAAACTCCCACCACCTACTAGTCTGAACTCCCACCACCACCCGGTCAGAACTCCCACCATTACCCGTTCAGAACTCCCACCACCACCGGGTCAGAACTCCCACCACCACCCGGTCTAAACTCCCACAACCACCCGGTCTAAACTCCGACCACCACCTGGTCTGAACTCCAACCACCACCCGGTCTGAACTCCCACCACCACCCGGTCTGAACTCCCACCACCACCCAGTCTAAACTCCCACGACCACTCGGTCTAAACTCCCACCACCACCCGGTCTAAACCCCCACCACCATTTGGTCTAAACTCCCACCACCTCCCAATCTGAACTCCCACCACCACCAGGTCTGAACTCCCACCACCACCCGGTCTGAACTCCCAGCACCACCCGGTCTGAACTCCCACCACCACCTGGTCTAAACTCCCACCACCATCGGGTCTAAACTCCCACCACCACCCGGTCTAAACTCCCACCACCACCCGGTCAGAACTCCTACCATTACCCGGTCAGAACTCCTACGACCACCAGGTCAGAACTCCCACCACCACCCGGACTAAACTCCGACCACTACCCGGTCTAAACTCCGACCACCACCCGGTCTGAACTCCCACAACCACCCGGTCTGACCACCAGGAGGTGCCTGGCAGCTGCCCCTTGCTGCCAAGCGGTGCCTTCCAGCTGCCCCCAGCTGCCAGGAGGTGCCTTGCAGCCGCCCCTAGGCGCCAGGAGGTGCTTAGCAGTCGCTCCTAGGCACCAGGAGGTGCCTTGCAGCCGCCCGTAGCCCGCAGAAGGTGCTTGGCAGCCGCCCCTACCTGCTAAGAGGTGCCTGGCAGCCGCCTCTAGCTGCCAAGAGGTGCCTTGCAGCCGCCCTTAGCTGCCAGGAGGTGCCTTGCAGCCGCCCACAGGTGTCACAAGGAGACTGGCAGCCGCCCCTAGCCGCCAGATGGTGCCTGGCAGCCGCCCCTATATGCCAGACGGTGCCTTGGAGCCACCTCTAGCTGCCAATAGGTGCCTTGCAGCTGCCCCTAGCCGCCTGAAGGTGCCTTGCAGCCACCCCAAGGTTCAATGAGCTTCCTTGCAGCCACCCGTAGCCGCCAGGAGGTGCCTTACTGCCACCCACAGCTGCAAGGACGTGCCTCGCAGCCGCCCATAGCTGCCAGGAGGTGGCTTGCAGCCGCCCTCAGCTGCCAGGAGGTTCCTAGCAGCCGCCCATAGCTGCTCTCGAGTGCAAAGCAGCCACCCCTAGCTGCTTGCAGCAGCCCTTAGCTGCCAGGAGGTTCCTTGCAGCCGCTTTTCGCTGCCAGGAGGTGCTGTGCAGCCGCCCACAGCCGCAACGAGGTGCCTGGCAGCCGGCCCTTTCTGCCAGGTGGTGCCTGGAAGCAGCCCATAGCTGCCATGAGGTGACTGGCAGCTGCCCCTAGCTGCCAGGAGGTGCCTGACAGCTGCCCCTAGCTGCCAATCGGTCCTCTGCAGCTGCCCCTAGCTGCCAAAATGTGCCTTCCAGCTGCCCCTAGCTGCCAAGAGGTGCCTGGCAGTCGCTCCTAGCCCCCAGGAGGTGCCTTTCAGTCGCCACTAGCTGCCACAAGGTGCCTGGCAGCCGCCCCTACCTGCCAGGAGGTGCCTTGCAGCAGCCCCTAGCTACCACGAAGTGCCTGGCAGCCGCCTCTAGCTGCGAGGAGGTGCCTTGCAGCCACCCCTAGCTGCCAGGAGGTGCCTTGCAGCCACCCACAGATACCAAGAGGTGCCTGGCACCCGCCCCTAGCCGCCAGGTGAAGCCTGGCAGCCGCCAATAGCTGCCATGACGTGCCAGGCAGCCGCCCCTAGCTGCCAGACGGTGCCTTCCAGCCGCTCCTAGCTGCCAGGATGTGCCTTGCAGCTGCCCCAAGCTGCCTGAAGTTGGCTTGCAGCCGCCCCCTGGTTCAAGGAGATTCCTTGCCGCCACCCATAGCCGCAAGGCGGTGCCTTGCAGCCACCCACTGCTGCCAGGACGTGCCTCGCAGCCGCGTATAGCTGCCAGGAGGTGCCTGGCAGCTGCCCCTAGCTGCCATGAGGTGCCTGGCAGCTACCCCTAGCTGCCATGAGGGGCCTTGCAGCCGTCCACAGCTGCAAGGAGGTGCCAGAAAGCCGTCGCTAACTGCCAGGAGGTGCATTGCAGCTGCCCAGAGGTGCGAGGAGGTAACTGGCAGCCACCCCTAACCGCCTGGAGGTGCCTGGCAGCCGCCCATAGCTGCCATGAGGTGCGTGGCAGCCGCCCCTAGCTTCCATGACGTGCTTTGCAGCCGGCCCTTGCTGCCAAGAGGTGCCTAACAGCTGCCCCTAGTTGCCAGAAGGTGCCTTGCAGCTGCCCCTAGCTGCCACGAGGTGCCTGGCAGCCGCCCCTAGCAGCTCGGTGGTGCTTGGCAGCCATCCAGAGCTGCCATGAGGTGCCTGGCAGCCGCCCCTAGCTGCCAGGCTGTGCCTTGCAGCGGCCCCTAGCTGCCTGGCGGTGCCTTGACGCCACCCCTAGCTGCTAGGAGGTACTTGGCAGCCACGCCTAGCTGCCAAGAGGTGCCTTGCAGCCGCCCCTAGCTGCCACGAGGTGCCTTGCAGTTGCCCCCAAGTGCCAGGAAGTGCCTGGCAGCTGCCCCTTGCTGCCAGGAGGTGCCTTGTAGCTGCTCCTAGCTGCCAGGAGGTGCCTTGCAGCTGCCCCGAGCTGCCAGAAAGTGCCTTGCAGCTGCTTCTAGCTGCCAGGAGGTGCCTTGCAGCTGCCCCTAGCTGCCAGGAGGTGCCTCACAGCCGCCCCTAGCTGCAAGGAGGTGGCATGCAGCCGCCCCTAGCTGCTATAAGGTGCCCAGCAGCCGCCCATATCTGCCAGGAGGTGTCTGGCAGCCGCCCGTAGCCGCCAGGAGGTGCCTGACAGACGCCCATAGCTGCCAGGAGGTGCTTGGCGGCCGCCCCTAACTGCCAGGAGGTGCCTTGCAGCCGCCCCTAGCTGCCAAGAGGTGCCTTGCAGCTGCCCCTAGCTGCCCCTGACTGCCAGGAGGTGCCCTGCAGCCGCCCACAGCTGCCATGAGGGTTTTTGCAGCCGCCCTTTGCTGCCAGGAGGTGCCCGGCAGCTGGACCTAGCTGCCAAGAGGTGCCAGGCAGCCATCCCTAGCTCTCATGACCTGGCTTGTAGCCGCCCATATCTGAAGAGAGGCACCTCGCAGCCGCCTTTAGCTGCCAGGAGGTGCCTGGCAGCCGCCCACAGCTGCCGGAGGTGCCTTGCAGCTGCCCCTAGCTGCCAGGAGGTGCCTGGCAGCTGCCCCTAGCTGCCAGGAGGTGCGTTGCAGCTGCCCCCTGGTGCCTGGAAGTGCCTAGCAGCTGCCCCTTGCTGCCAGGAGGTGCCTTTCAGCTGCTCCTAGCTGCCAAGAGGTGCCTTGCAGCTGCCCCGAGCTGGTAGAAAGTGTCTTGCAGTTGCTCCTAGCTGCCAAGAGGTGCCTTGCGGCTGGCCCTTGTTGCCAGGAGGTGCCGGGCAGCTGCCCCTAGCTGCCAGGAGGTGCCTCGCAGCCGCCCCCTGCTGCCAGGAGGTGCCTTGCAGACGCCCCTAGCCGCCAGGAGTTGCCTGGCAGCAGCCCCTAGCTGCTATAAGGGGCCCAACAGCCACCCATATCTGCCAAGAGGTGCCTTGCAGCCGCCCCTAGCCGCTAGGAGGTGTCTGGCAACCGCCCATAGCTGCCAAAAGGTGCCTGGCGGCCGCACCTAGCTGCCAGGTGGTGCCTGGCAGCCGCCCCTAGCTGCCAAGAGGTGCCTTGCAGTTGCCCCTAGCTGACCCTGGCTGCCAGGATGTGCCTTCCAGCCACCCACAGAAGGTGCCAGGCAGCCGCCACTAGCAGCCAGGAGGTGCCTTGCAGCAGCCAGGAGGTGCCCGGCAGCCGCCCATAGCTGCCAGGGGGTGCCTTGCAGCTGCCCTAAGCTGCTAGGAGGTGCATTGCAGCAGCCCCTGGCTGCCAAGTGGTGCCTTGCAGCCGCCCCTAGCTGCCAAGAGGTGCCTTCACCTGCCCACAGCTTCCAGGAGGTGCCTGTCAGTAGCCCCAAGCTGCCTAGTGGTGCATGGCAGCCGCTCATCGATCCCATGAGGTGCCTGGCAGACGCCCCTAGCTACCATGAGGTTTGTGGCAGCTGCCTCTAGCTGCCAGGCGGTGCCTTGCAGTCGCCCCTAGCCGCCAGGAGGTGCCTTGCAGCTGTGCCTAGCTGCCACAAGGTGCCTTGCAGCCGCCCCTAGCAGCAAGGAGGTGCATTGCAGCCGCCCACAGCTGCAAGGAGGTGCCTTGCAGCCGCCCCTCAATGCCAGGATGTGCCTGGCAGCCGCCCCTAGCTGCCACAAGGTGCATTGCAGCCACCCTAGCTGCCACGAGGTGCCTTGCAGCTGCCCCTAGTTGCCAGCAGGTTGCCGGCAGCCGCCCCTAGCTGCCATGAGGTGCGTGGCAGCCACCCCTAGCTGCCAAGAGCTGCCTTGCAGAGGCCCCGAGCTGCCAGGAGGTGTCTTGCAGCCGCACCTAGCTGTGACGAGGTGCCTGGCAGCCCCCCATAGCTGGCACGAGGTGCCTTGCAGCTGTTCGTAAGTGCCAGGAGGTCCCTTGCATCTCCCCACAGGTTCCAGAAGGTGCCTAGCAGCCGCCCCTAGCTGCCAAGAGGTGCCTTGCAGCCGCCCTTAGCTGCCACGAGGTTCCTTGCAGCCGCCCCCAACCGCCAGGAGGTGCCTTGCAACCGGCCCTAGCTGCGAGGAGGTGCCTGGCTGATGTCCCTAGCTGCCAAGTTGTGCCTTGCAGCCGCCCCTAACCGCTAGGAGGTGCGTGGCAGCCACCCATTGCTGCCAGGTGGTGCCTGGCAGCCGCCCCTTGCTGCCAGGAGGTGCCTTGCAGCTTCCCCTTGCTGCCAATAGGAGCCTTGCAGCCACCCACGGCTGCCAGGAGGTACCTTGCAGGTGCCCCTAGCTGTCAGGAGGTGCCTGGCAGCTGCCCCTAGCTGCCAGGAGGTGCCTTGCAGCCACGCCTAGATACCAGGAGGCGCCTTGCAGCTGCCCCTAGCTGCTAGGAGGTGCCTTGCAGCCACCCCTAGCTGCCAGGAGGTGCGTGGCAACCGCCCTCAGCTGCTAGGAGGTGCCTGGTAGCCACCCCTAGCTGCCATGACATGCCTGGCAGCCGCCCCTAGCTGCCATGAGGTGCCTAGAAGACGCCCCTAGCTGCCACGAGGTGCCTTGCAGCCGCCCCTAGCTGCCAGGAGGTGCCTGGCAGCCGCCCCTAGCTGCCAGGAGGTGCCTTGCAGCTGCCCCTAGTTGCCAGGAAGTGCACTGCAGCCACCCCTAGCTGCCACGAGGTGCCTTGCAGCAGCCCGTAGCGGCCAAGAGGAGCCTCGCAGCCGCCCCTAGCCGCCAGGAGGTGCCTTGCAGCCGCCCCTAGCCGCCACGAGGTGCTTGGCAGCTGCCCCTAGCCGCCAGGAGGTGCCAGAAGGTGCCTTGAAGCCGCCCCTACCTGCCACGAGGTGCCTTGCAGCCACCCCTAGCTGCCAGGAGGTGTCTTCCAGTTGCCCACAGTTGCCACAAGATGCCTGGCAGCCGCCCCTAGCTGCCAGCTGGTGCCTGGCAGCTTTCATAGCTGCCATTAGGTTGCTGGCAGCCGCCCCTTGCTGCCAGGAGGTGCCTGGAAACTGCCCCTAGCTGCCAGGAGGTGTCTAGCAGCCGCCCCTAGTTGCCATGAGGTGCCTTCCAGCGGCCCCTAGCTGCCAGGAGGTGCATTGCAGCCGCCCCTAGCCGCCAGAAGGTGCCTGGCAGCCGCCCCTAGCTGCCAAGAGGTGCCTTGCAGCCGCTCGTAGCTGCCGAGAGGTGCTTTGCAGCCGTGCCTAGCTGCCACGAGGTGCCTTGCAGCCGCCCCTAGCTGCCGAGAGGTGCCTTGCAGCCGCCCCTTGCTGCCACGAGGTGTCTTGCAGCCACCCCTAGCGGCCATGAGGTGCCTTGCAGATTCCCACACCTGTCATGAGGAGCCTGGCAGCCACGGCTAGCTGTCATTTTGTGCCTTGCAGCTGCCATTATGTGCCTTGCAGCTACCCATGGCTGCCAGGAGGCGCTTGGCAGCCGCCACTAGCTGCCACGAGGTGATGTCCAGCCGCCCCTAGCTGCCAGGAGGTGCCTTGCAGCTGCCTCTAGGTGCAAGGAGATGCCTTGCAGCCGCCCCAAGCATCCAGAAGGTGCCTTGCAGCCGCCCCTAGCTGCCAGGAGGTTCCTTGCAGACCCCCCTAGCCGGCAGGAGGTGCCAGACAGCCGCCCCTAGCTGCCAGGAGGTGCCTGGCAGCCGCCCATAGCTGCCAGAAGGTGCCTGGCAGCTGCCACTAGCTGCCAAGTGGTGCCTTGCAGCCGCCCCTAGCTGCGAAGAGGTGCCTTGCAACTGCCCTTAGCTGCCACGAGGTGCCTAGCAGTCGCCCCTAGCTGCCAGGCGGTGCCTTGCAGCTGCCCCTACGTGGCAGGCATTGCCTTGCAGCCGCCCCTAGCTGCCAAGAAGTGCTTGGCAGCCGCCCTAGCTGACAGGAGGTGCCTTGCAGCCGCCCCTAGCTGACAGGAGGTGCCTTGAAGCTGCCCCTAGCTGCCAAGAGCTGCCTGGCAGCTGCCCCTGGCTGCCAAGAGGTGCCTGGCAGCCGCCCCTAGCTGCTTGGAGGTGCCTTGCAGCCCCCCCTAGCTTCTTGGAGGTGCTTTGCAGCCACCCCTAGCCTCCAGGAGGTGCCTAGCAGCCGCCCCTAGCTGCCATGAGGTGTCAGGCAGCTGCCCATACCTGCCAGGAGGTGCCTGGTAGCTGTCCACAGCTGCCAGGTGGTGCCTGGCAGCTGCCCCTAGCTGCCAGGAGGTGCCTGGTAGCCGCCCCTAGCTGCCAAGAGGTGCCTTGCAGCTGCCCCTAGCTGCCAGGAAGTGCCTGGTAGCCGCCCCTAGCTTCCAAGAGGTGCCTTGCAGCTGCCCCTAGCTGCTTCGAGGTGCCTTGCAGCCACCCCTAGCTCCTAGGAGGTGCCTGGCAGCCGCACCTAGCTGCCAGGAGGTGCCTTGCAGCTGCCCCTAGTTGCCAAGAGGTGCGTTGCAGCCACCCCTAGCTTCCAGGAGGTGCCTTGCAGCAGGCCGTAGCTGCCAAGAGGAGCCTTGGAGCCACCCCTATCCGCCAGGAGGTGCCTTGCAGCCTCCCCTAGCCACCACGAGGTTCTTGGCAGCTGCCCCTAGCTGCCACGAGGTGCCAGGAGGTACCTTGCAGCCGCCCCTACCTGTCAGGAGGTGCCTTGCAGCCATCCTTTGCTGCCAGGAGGCGCCTTGCAGTTGCCCACAGCTGCCACGAGATGCCTGGCAACCGCCCCTAGCTGCCAGGTGGTGCCTGGCAGCTTTCATAGCTGCCATGAGGTTGCTGGCAGCCGCCCCTAGCTTCTTGGAGGTGCCTGGAAGCTGCCCCTAGCTGCCAGGAGGTGCCTCGCAGCCGCCCCTAGCTGCCGTGAGCTGTCTTCCAGCCGCCCCTAGCTGCCAGGAGGTGCCTTGCAGCAACCCTCGCCACCAGGAGGTGCCTGGCAGCCGCCACTAGCTGCCACAAGGTGCCTTGCAGCCGCCCCTAGCTGTCAGGAGGTGCCTTGCAGCTGCCCCTAGCTGCGAGAAGGTGCGTTGCGGCTGCCCCTATCTGCCAGGAGGTGCCTTGCAGCAGCCCCTAGCTGCAACGAGGTGCCTTGTAGCCGCCCCTAGCAGCCAGGAGGTGCCTCTTATCCGCCCCTAGCCACTAGGAGGTGCCTTGCAGCTCCCCCCCTAGATGCCAGGAGGTGCCTTGCAGCCGCCACTAGCCGCTAGGAGCTTCCTGGCTGCCGCCCCTATCTGCCATAAGGTGCCTCGCAGCTACCCATACCTGTCAAGAGGTTCCTCGCGCCCGCCTCTAGCTGCCAGGAGGTGCCTTGCTGCCGCCCCTAGCCGCCAGAAGGTGAATTGCAGCCGCCCCTAGCTGCCAGGAGGTGCCTCGCAATTGCGCCTAGATGCCAGGAGGTGCCTTGCAGCTGCCCCTAGCCACCAGGAGGTGCCTGGCAGCTGCCCAGAGCTGCCAGGCGGTGCCTTGGAGCCGCCCCTAGCTGCTAGGAGGTGCTTGGCAGCCACACCTAGCTGCCAGGAGGTTCCTTGCAGCTTCCCCTAGCTGTTAGGCGGTGCCATGCACCAGCCCCTAGCTGCCAGGAGGTGCCAAGCAGCCACCCCCAGCTGCCAGGATGTGCCTTGCAGCCCCCCCTAGCTTCCAACAGGTGCCTTGTAGCCGCCCCTAACCGCCAAAATGTGACTTGCAGCCATTCCTAGCTGCAAGAAGCTTCTTGGCAGCCGCCCCTAGCTTCCAAGAGGTGCCTTGCTTCCACCTTAGCTGCCAGTGTTATAATCACAATAGGCTCAGATGTGCCTAAAATGAGAGAAATTGTGCACAGTCAGAATTCCGTCAGACAGCTTCAAATGTTGATGCCGATCTTATATGTGCCTCAAACTATGATCTGTAAATTGGATCTGGAGCGCGTTGCTGTCGCCTATCAGCAGCAAGTTGAATCATAAAATTCCATGAAGATTTGACGACGCTATGGCGGTTTGGCTGGCAGGAGGTACAGCAGCCACTATAGTCTTAGGAGTACAAAAACTTAGGAAGAAGAATTCGAGATGGAGATGGTTCCTAGCTTCTACATACCCCAAGAGCCGAGGTCCAGGTTGGTGGTACACCACCACAGAGTCCCCAACCATGAAGAGTCTCGAAACAAACCCTCCAAGGGGCTACACCAAGTGAAATGTAACACTACATGAAGTAGCGTTACTATTTTCACTATTTTAATATTTATCCGTGTCCCTTGGGCTTGAAATCTTGAGCTCTTGGTCTTGGTTCTGCAAGAAAATTTCTTCTTGAGTTGATGGGGGCTTGCTGCACAAACCTGCGATGCGATGGACACTTCACACTCGACAAAATAGAAAAAACACATGCGACACGCAAACGATGACTGGACATGCGAGTTGTAAAAACTCGCTAATATCTTGACCGACACAAACCACATTGTGATACACCATCCAAACACACACACAAGCACTAGATAGCAATGACATAGACTCACAATTCATTCCATGCCATGCATGCACACACACAAACAAGGACAACAAGCCGAGTGCAAGCCATAGGGTTGCACCAACAGCCAGGAGGTGCCTTGCAGCCGACCCTAGCCACCAAAAGGTTACTTGCAGCCACCCATAGCTGTTAGGAGGTGCCTGGCAGCCTTGCCACCCTGCACATGCTCCTGGGTTGCTGCATGATTGCTGCACGAGTCCTGCACTTGAGCAGTCTAGGGGCTGCTCCTAAACCCCTAGCAGCTAGCAGGTGCCTCACAGCTGCCCCTAGCTGTCAGGCGGTGCCTGGCAACCGCCCCTAGCTGGCAGGCGTTTCTTTGCACCCACCCCTACCAGCCAAAAGGTGCTTGGCAGCCGCCACTAGCTGCCAGGAGGTGCCTTGCAACCACGACTAGCTGCTAGGAGCTGCCTTGCAGCCGCCGCTAGCCGCCAGGAGGTGCCTGGCAGCTGTCCCTAGCTGCCAGGAGGTGCTTTGCAGCCCCCCCTAGCTGCCTGGAACTGCCTTGCAGTCGCCCCTAGCTACCAGAAGGTGCCTTGCAGCCGCCCCTAGCTGCCACAAGGTGCCTGCCAGCCGCCCCTAGCTGCCGGGTGGTGCCTGGCAGCCACCCATAGATGACATGAAGTGCCTCGCAGCCGCCTCTAGCTGCCAGGCAGTGCCTTGCAGCTGCCCCTAACTGGCAGGTGGTGCCTTGTAGCCGCCCCTAGCTGCCAAGAGGTGCATAGCAGCTGCCCCTAGCTGCCAGGAATTGCTTGGCAGTTGCCCCTAGCTGCCTGGAGGTGCCTAGCAGCTGCCCAAAGCTGCAAGGAGGAGCCTGGCAGCTGCCCCTAGCTGCCAGGAGGTGCATTTCGGCCCCCCCTAGATGCCAGGAGGTGCCTGGCAGCCGCCCCTAGATACCAGGATGTGCCTAGCAGCTGCCCCTAGCTGCCAGGTGATGCCTTGCAGCCGCCCCTAGCTGCCAAGAGCTGCCTTGCAGTTGCCCCAGCTGCCACGAGGTGCTTGGAAGTGGCCCCTAGCTGCGAGCCGGTTCCTTGCAAATGCCCCTAGCTGCCAGAAGGTGCTTGGCAACCGCCCCTAACTGCCAGGATGTGTCTTGCAGCCGCCACTAGCTGCCAAGAGCTGCCTTGCAGCTGCCCCTAGCTGCCACGAGGTTCGTGGCAGCCGTCCCTAGCTGCAAGAGGTGCCTTGCCGCCCCCTCTAGCTGCCACGAGGTGCCTTGCAGCCACCACTAGCTGCTAGGACGTGCCTCGCAGCCGCCCCGAGCTACCATGAGGTGGCTGGCAGCCACCCATACCTGCCAGGAGGTGCCTGGCACCTGCCAACAGCTGCCAGGTGGTGCCGGCCAGCCGCCCCTAGCTGCCAAGAGGTGCCTGGCAGCCGCATAGCTGCCAGGAGGTGGCTTGCAGCTGCCACTAGCTGCCAGGATGTTTCTTGCAGCTGCCCACAGCTGCTGGGAGGTGCCTGGCAGTTGCCCCCAGCTGCTAGGTGGTGCCGGGCAGCCGCCCCTAGCTGCCAAGAGGTGTCTGGCAGCCAGTCGCCCCTAGCTGCCAGGAGGTGCCTTGCAGCTGCCACTGGCTGCTAGGAGGTTTCTTGCAGCTGCCCACAGCTGCTGGGAGGTGCCTGGCAGCTGCCCATAGCTGTGAGGAGGTGGCTGGCAGCCGCCCCTAGCTGCCAGGAGGTGCCTTGCAGCCGCCCCTAGCTGCCAGGAGGTGCCTTGCAGACGCGCATAGCTTCCACCAGGTGCGAGACAGCCACCCCTAGCTGCCAGGAGGGGCTCCTCGCAGCTGCCCCTAGCTGCCAGGCGGTGCCTTGCAGCCGCCCCTAGTTGCCTGGAGGTGCCTTGCAGCTGCCCCATCTGCCACGAGGTGCCTGGCAGTGGCCCCTAGCTGCCAGGCAGTGCCTTGTAGCTGCCCCTTACTGGCAAGCGTTTCCTTGCAGCCGCCCCTAGCTGCCAGAAGGTGCTTGGCAGGAGCCCCTAGCTTCCAGGAGGTGCCTTGCAGCCACCACTAGCTGCCAGGAGCTTCCTTGCAGCTGCCACCAGCTGCTAGGAGGTGCTTGGCAGCCGTCCCTAGCTGCCAGGAGCTGCTTTGCAGGCCCCCCTAGTTGCCTGGAGGTGCCTTGCAGCCGCCCCTATCTGCCTGGTGGTGCCTGGCAGCCGACCCTAGCTGCCATGTGGTGCCTGACAGCCGCCCCTAGCTGCAAGGAGGTGCCTTTCAGCTGCCCCTGGTTACCAGAAGGTTTCTTGCATCCGCCCACAGCTGCCAGGAGGTAACTGGTAGCTGCCCATAGCTACCAGGAGGTGGCTGGCAGCCGCCCCTAGCTGCCAGGTGGTGCCTTGCTGACGCCCCTAGCTGCCAGAAGGTGGCTAGCAGCTGCCCCTAGCTGCCAGGCAGTGCCTTGCAGCCGCCCCTAGCTGCCAGGAGGTGCCTTGCAGCATCCCCTAGCTGCCACGAGGCGCCTTGCAGCTGCCCCTAGCTCCTAGGAGGTACCTGGAAGCCGCCCCTAGCTGCCAGGAGATGGCGTGCAGCTGCCCCTAGGTGCCACGAGGAGCCTTGCAGCAGCCCCTAGCTGCCAGGAGGAGCCTTGCAGCCACACCTAGCCGCCAGGAGGTGCGTTGCAGCCGCACCTAGCTGCAAGGAGGTGTTAGGAGATGCCTTGCAGCCGCCCCCACCTGCCAGGAGGTGCCTTGCAGCCGCCCCTAGCTGCCACGAGGTGCCTGACAGCCGCCCCTAGCTGCCAGGTGGTGCCTGGCAGCCGCACCTAGCTACCACGAGGTGCCTTGCAGCCACCCCTAGCTGCCAGAAGGTGCGTTGCAGCCGACCCTAGCTGCCAAGAGGTGCCTTGCAGCAGCCCCTAGCTGCCAGGAGGAGCCTTGCAGCCGCCCCTATCCGCCAGGAGGTGCATTGCAGCTGCCCCTAGCAGCCAGCAGGTGCATGGCAGCCGCCCCTAGCTTCCAGGAGGTGCCTTGCAGCCGCCCCTAGCTGCCAGGAGGTGCCTTGCAGCCGCCCACGGCTGCCAGGAGGTGCCTAGCAGCCGCCCGTAGCTGCCAGGAGGTGCCTTGCAGCCGTCCGTAGCTGCCAGGAGGTGCCTTGAAGCCGCCCCTAGCTGCCATGAGGTGCCTTGCAGACGCCCACAGCTGCCATGACGTGCCTGGCAGCCGCCCTTAGCTGACCGGAGGTGCCTGGCAGCCGCCCGTAGCTGCCAAGAGGTGACTTGCAGCCGCCCCTAGCTGCCAGGAGGTGCCTCACAGCCGCCCACAGCTGCCAGGAGGTGACTTGCAGCTGCCCCTAGGTGCTTAGAGGTGCCTTGCAGCTCCCCACGGCTGCCAAGAGGTGCCTGCAAGCCGCCCTTAGCTTCCAGAAGGTGCCTTGTTGCCGCCCCTAGCTGCCAGAAGGTACCTTGCAGCCGCCCCTAGACGCCAGGAGGTGCCTTGCAGCCGCCCCTAGCTGCCAGGAGGTGCCTGGCAGCTGCCCCTAGCTGCCAAGAGGTGCGTGGCAGCTGCCCCTAGCTGCCAGGAGGTGCTTTGCAGCTGCCCCTAGATGCCATGAGGTGCATGGCAGCCGCCCATAGCTGCCAGGTGGTGCTTGGCAGCCGTCCCTAGCTGCCAGGAGGTGCCTGTCAGCTGTCCCTAGTTGCTAGGCAGTGCCTTGCAGATGCCCCTAGCTGCCAGGAGGTTCCTTGCAGCCGCCCCTAGCTGCCAGGTGGTGCCTGGCAGCCACCCATAGCTTCCATGAGGTGCCTGGCAGCCGCCCCTATCTGCCAGGCGGTGCCTTGCAGCTGCCCCTAGCTGCCAGGCGGTGCCTTGCAGCCACCCCTTGCTGCTTGGAGGTGCTTGGCAGCCGCCCCTAGCTGCCAGGAGGTGCCTTGCTGCCGCTACTAGCTACCACGAGGTGTCTTGCAGCTGCCCCTAGCTGCTAGGAGGTGCGTGGCAGCCACTCCTAGCTGCCAGGAGGTGCCTGGCAGCCGCCCCTAGCTGCCAGGTGATGCCTTGCAGCCGCCCCTAGCTGCCAGGAGGTTCCTTGCAGCTGCCCCTAGCTGCCAAGAGGTGCCTTGGAGCAACCCCTAGCTGCCAGGACGAGCCTTGCAGCCGCCCCTAGCCGCCACGAGGTGCTTGGCAGCCGCCCCTAGCTGCCAGGAGGTGCCAGGAGGTGCCTTGCAGCCGCCCCTACCTTCCAAGAGGTGTCTTGCAGCCATCCCTAGCTGCCACAAGGTGCTTTGCAGCCGCCCCTGGCCACCAGGAGGTTCCCTAGCAGCCGCCCCTAGCTGCCATGAGTTGCCTGGCAGACGCCCATAGCTGCCAGGAGGTCCCTTGCAACCGTCCATACCTGCCAGGAGTTGCCTTGCAGCTGCCCACAACTGCCAGGTGGTGCCTGGCAGCCACCCACAGGTGCCACGTGTGCCTAGCAGCCGCCCCTTGCTGCCAAGAGGTGCCTAGCAGCTGCCTCTAGCTGCCAGGAGGTGCCTTGCAGCCGTCTCTAGCTGCCAGGTGGTGCCTTGCAGCTGCCACCAGCTGCCAGGAGGTGCCTTGCAGCCGCCCACAGCTGACAGGAGGTGCCTGGCAGCCGCCCCTAGCTGCCAGGAGGTGCCTTGCAGCTGCTCAGAGCTGCCCGGAGGTGCCTGGCAGCAGCCCTTAGCTGCCAGGAGGTGCCTTTCAGCCGCCCGTAGCTGCCGAGAGGTGCCTTGCAGCTGCGCCTAGCTGCCACGAGGTGTCTTGCAGCCGCCCCTAGCTGCCGAGAGGTGCCATGCAGCTGCCCCTAGCTGCCACGAGGTGCCTTGCAGCCACCCCTAGCTGCCATGAGGTTCCTTGCAGATTCCAACAGCTGTCATGAGGTGCCTGGCAGCCGCCGCTAGCTGCCAATAAGTGCCTTGCAGCCGCCCATAGCTGCCAGGAGGCGCTTGGCAGCAGCCCCTAGCTGCCATGATGTGACTTGCAGCCGCTCCTAGCTGCCAGGAGGTGCATGCAGCCGCCCACAGCTGCTCGAAGGTGCCTAGCAGCTGCCCCTAGCTGCCAGGAGGTGCCTGGCAGCCGCCCCTAGCCTCCAGAAGGTGCCTTGCAGCCGCCCCTACCTGCCAAGAGGTGCCTTGCAGCCCCCCTTGCTGGCAGGAGGTGCGTCGCAGTTGCCCCTAACTGCTAGGAGGTGCCTGACAGCCGCCCATAGCTGCCAGAAAATGCCTGGCAGCTGCCACTAGCTGCCAGATGGCACCTTGCAGCCTTTGCTAGCTGCAGGAGGTGCCATGCATCTCCCCCTAGCTGGCAGGAGTTGCCTTGCAGACCCCCTTAGCTGCCAGGAGGTGCTTTGCAGCCGCCCCTAGCCGCCAAGAGGTGCCTTGCAGCCGCCCCTAGCTGCCATGAGGTGCCTGGCAGCTGCCCATACCTGCCAGGAGGGCCTGGCAGCTGCCCACAGCTGCCATGTCAGCTGCCCACAGCTGCCATGTGGTGCTTGGCAGCCGCCCCTAGCTGCCAGGAGGTGCCAGGATGCCACCCCTAGCTGCCAGGAGGTGCCTTGCAGCTCCCCCTAGCTGCCAGGAAGTGCCTGGTAGCCGCCCCTAGCTTCCAGGAGGTTCCTTCCAGCTGCCCCTAGCTGCTACGAGGTGCCTTGCAGCTGCCCCTAGCTCCCAGGAGGTGCCTGGCAGCCGCCCCTAGCTGCCAGGAGGTGCCTTGCAGCTGCCCCTAGTTGCCAGGAAGTGCGCTCCAGCCATCCCTAGCTGCCACGAGGTGCCTTGCAGCAGCTTGTAGCGGCAAAAGGAGCCTCGCAGCAGCCCCTAGCCGCCAGGAGGTGCCTTGCAGCCTCCCCTAGCCACCACGAGGTGCTTGGCAGCTGCCCCTAGCCGCCAGGAGGTGCCAGAAGGTGCCTTGAAGCCGCCCCTACCTGCCACGACGTGCCTTGTAGCCACCCCTAGCTGCCAGGAGGTGCCTTCCAGTTTCCCACAGTTGCCACGAGATGCCTAGCAGCCACCCCTAGCTGCGAGCTGGTGCCTGGCAGCTTTCATAGCTGCCATTAGGTTGCTGGCAGCCGCCCCTATCTGCCAGGAGGTGCCTGGAAACTGCCCCTAGTTGCCAGGAGGTGTCTAGCAGCCGCCCCTAGCTGCCAGGAGGTGCATTGCAGCCGCCCCTAGCCGCCAGAAGGTGCCTGGCAGCCGCCCCTAGCTGCCATGAGGTGCCTTGCAGTTGCTCACAGCTGCCAGGAGGTTCCTGGCAGCAGCCCCTAGCTGCCAAGAGGTGCCTTGCAGCCGCTCGTAGCTGCCGAGAGGTGCTTTGCAGCCGTGCCTAGCTGCCACGAGGTGCCTTGCAGCCGCCCCTAGCTGCCGAGAGGTGCCTTGCAGCCGCCCCTTGCTGCCACGAGGTGCCTTGCAGCCACCCCTAGCGGCCATGAGGTGCCTTGCAGATTCCCACACCTGTCATGAGGAGCCTGGCAGCCGCGGCTAGCTGCCATTATGTGCCTTGCAGCTGCCATTATGTGCCTTGCAGCTGCCCATAGCTGCCAGGAGGCGCTTGGCAGCCGCCCCTAGCTGCCACGAGGTGATCTCCAGCCGCCCCTAGCTGCCAGGAGGTGCCTTGCAGCTGCCCCTAGGTGCAAGGAGATGCCTTGCAGCCGCCCCAAGCATCCAGAAGGTGCCTTGCAGCCGCCCCTAGCTGCCAGGAGGTTCCTTGCAGACCCCCCTAGCCGGCAGGAGGTGCCAGGCAGCCGCCCCTAGCTGCCAGGAGGTGCCTGGCAGCCGCCCATAGCTGCCAGAAGGTGCCTGGCAGCTGACACTAGCTGCCAAGTGGTGCCTTGCAGCCGCCCCTAGCTGCGAAGAGGTGCCTTGCAACTGCCCCTAGCTGCCACGAGGTGCCTAGCAGTCGCCCCTAGCTGCCAGGCGGTGCCTTGCAGCTGCCCCTACCTGGCAGGCATTGCCTTGCAGCCGCCCCTAGCTGCCAAGAAGTGCTTGGCAGCCGCCCCTAGCTGACAGGAGGTGCCTTGCAGCCGCCCCTAGCTGACAGGAGGTGCCTTGAAGCTGCCCCTAGCTGCCAAGAGCTGCCTGGCAGCTGCCCCTGGCTGCCAAGAGGTGCCTGGCAGCCGCCCCTAGCTGCTTGGAGGTGCCTTGCAGCCCCCCCTAGCTTCTTGGAGGTGCTTTGCAGCCACCCCTAGCCGCCAGGAGGTGCCTAGCAGCCGCCCCTAGCTGCCATGAGGTGTCAGGCAGCTGCCCATACCTGCCAGGAGGTGCCTGGTAACTGTCCACAGCTGTGCCTGGCAGCTGCCCCTAGCTCCTAGGAGGTGCCTGGCAGCCGCACCTAGCTGCCAGGAGGTGCCTTGCAGCTGCCCCTAGTTGCCAAGAGGTGCGTTGCAGCCACCCCTAGCTTCCAGGAGGTGCCTTGCAGCAGGCCGTAGCTGCCAAGAGGAGCCTTGGAGCCACCCCTAGCCGCCAGGAGGTGCCTTGCAGCCGCCCCTAGCCACCATGAGGTGCTTCGCAGCTGCCCCTAGCTGCCACGAGTTGCCAGGAGGTACCTTGCAGCCGCCCCTACCTGCCAGGAGGTGCCTTGCAGCCACCCTTTGCTCCCAGGAGGTGCCTTACAGTTGCCCACAGCTGCCACGAGATGCCTGGCAACCGCCCCTAGCTGCCAGGTGGTGCCTGGCAGCTTTCATAGCTGCCATGAGGTTGCTGGCAGCCGCCCCTAGCTTCCAGGAGGTGCCTGGAAGCTGCCCCTAGCTGCCAGGAGGTGCCTTGCAGCCGCCCCTAGCTGCCATGAGGTGCCTTCCAGCTGCCCCTAGCTGCCAGGAGGTGCCTTGCAGCTGCCCCTAGCCACCAGGAGGTGCCTGGCAGCTGCCACTAGCTGCCATGAGGTGCCTTGCAGCTGCCCACAGCTGCCATGAGGTACCTTGCAGCCGCCCCTACCTGCGAAGAGGTGCCTGGCAGCTGCCCACTGGCAACTGCCTACAGCTGCCAGGTGGTGTGTGGCAGCCACTCACAGCTGCCACGTGCTGCCTGGCAGCCGCCCACAGCTGCCAGGTGGTGCCTCGCAGCCGCCCCTAGCTGCGATGAGGTTCCAGGCAGCCGCCCCTAGCTGCCAGGAGGTGCCTTGCAGCCGTCCCTAGCTGCCAGGAGGTGCCTTGCAACTTCCCCTAGCTGCCATGACGTGCCTTGCAGCCACCCATAGCTGCTAATAGGTGCCTTGCAGCTGCCCCTGGGTGCTTTGAGGTGCCTTGCAGCTCCCCACAGCTGCCGGGAGGTGCCTGCCAGCCACCCCTAGCTGCCAGGAGGTGCCTTGCAGCCACCCCTAGCCGCCAAGAGGTGCCTTGCAGCCGCCCCTAGCTGCCAGGAGCTGCCTCGCAGCTGTCACTAGCTACCAAGCGGTGTGAGGTAGCTGCCCCTAGCTGCCAGGAGGTGCCTTGCAGCCACCCCTAGCCGCCAAGAGGTGCCAGGCAACCGCCCATAGTTGCCAGGTGGTGCTTGGCAGGCGCCCGTATTTGCCAAGAGGTGCCTAGCAGCTGCCCCTAGCTGCTAGGTGGTGCCTTGCAGATGCCCCTAGCTGCAAAGAGCTTCCTTGCAGCTGCCCCTAGCTGCCACGAGGTTCCTGGCTGCCGCTACTAGCTGCCATGAGGTGCCTGGCAGCTGCCCCTAGCTGCCACGCGGTGTCTTGCTGCTTCCCCTAGCTGCCAGGATGTGCTAGGCAACCGCCCCTAGCTGTCAGGAGGTACTTGGCAACCGCCACAAGTTGCCACGAGGTGTCTTGCAGCTCCCCCTAGATGCCAGGAGGTGCCTTGAAGCTGCCCCTATCTATTACGAGGTGCCTTGCGGCTGCCCCTAGGTGCCAGGAGGTGCCTGGCAGCTGCCCCTAGGTACCAGGAGGTGCCTGGCAACTGCCCCTAGCTGCCAGACGGTGCCTCGCAGCCGCCCCTAGCTGCCACGAGGTGCCTTGCAGCCGCCCATAGCTGGCACGAGGTGTCTTGCAGCCCCCCCTTGCTGCCAGGAGGTGCCTTGCAGCCGCCCCTAGCTGCCGTGAGGTGCCTTGCAGCCGCCCACAGCTGCCAGGACGTGCCTTGCAGCTGCTCCTAGCTGCCTGGAGGTGCCTAGCAGTCGCCACTAGCTGCCATGAGGTGCCTGGCAGCCGCCCATAGCTGCCAAGAGGTGATTTGCAGCCGCCCATAGATGCCAGGAGGTGCCTTGCAGCTTCCCACAGCTGCCAGGTGGTGCCTGGCAGCCGCCCACAGCTGCCAGGTGGTGCGTGGCAGCCGCCCCTAGCTGCCAGGAGGTGCCTGGCAGCCGCCCCTAGCTGCCAGGAGGTGCCTTGCAGCCACCCCTAGCTGCCAAGAGGTGCCTTGCAGCCGCCCACAGCTGCTAGGAGGTGCCTGGCAGTAGCCCCTAGCCGCCAGGAGGTGCCTTGCAGCCGCCCCAAGGTGCCACGAGGTGCCTTGCAGCCATCCCTAACTGCCCAGAGGTGCCTTGCAGCCGCCCCTAGCTGCCAGGAGGTGCCTTGCAGCCGCCCCTTGCTGCCAGGAGGTGCCTTGGAGCCGCCCACAGCTGCCAGGACGTGGCTGGCAGACGCCCATAGCTGCCAAGAGGTGCCTGGCAGCCACCCCTATCTGCCAGGAGGTGCCTTGCAGCCACCCCTAGCTGCCAAAAGGTGCCTTGCAGCCACCCCTAGCTGTCGGGAGGTGCCTGGCAGCCGGCTCTAGCTGCCACGAGGTGCCTTGCAGCTGCTCCTAGCTGCCTGGAGGTGCCCGGCAGTCGCCACTAGCTGCCATGAGGTGCCTGGCAGCTGCCACTTGCTGCCATCAGGTGCCTGGCAGCCGCCCCTAGCTGCCAGGAGGTGACTTGCAGCCACCCATACCTGCCAGGAGGTGCCTAGCAGCTGCCCACAGCTGCCAAGTTGTGCTTGACAGCCGCCCACAGCTGCCAGGTGGTGCGTGGCAGCCGCCCCTAGCTGCCACGAGGTGCCTGGCAGCCACCCCTAGCTGCCAAGAGGTGCCTTGCAGCCGCTCCTAGCTGCCACGAGGTGCCTTGCAGCCGCCCACAGCTGCTAGGAGGTGCTTGGCAGCCACACCTAGCTGCCAAGAGGTGCCTTGCAGCCATCCCTAGCTGCCAGGAGGTGCCTTGCAGCCCCCCACAGCTGCCAGGACGTGCCTGGCAGCTGCCCCTAGCTGCCAGGAGGTGCCTGGCAGCTGCCCCTAGCTGCCAGAAGGTGCCTTGCAGCGCCCACGGCTGTTAGGAGGTGCCTGACAGCCGCCCCTAGCCGCCAGAAGGTGCCTTGCAGCAGCCCCAAGCTGCCAGGAGGTGCCTTGCAGCTATCCCTAGCTGCCAAGAGGTGCCTTGCAGCCACCCACAGCTGCCAGAAGGTGTCTGGCAGCTGCCCCTAGCTGCCACGAGGTGCCTGGCAGCCGCCCCTAGCTGCCACGAGGTGCCTTGCAGCCGCCCGCAGCTGCTAGGAGGTGCCTGGCAGCCGCCCCTTGCCGTCAAGAGGTGCCTAGCAGCCGCCCCAAGCTGCTAGGAGGTGCCTTGCAGCCATCCCTAGCTGCCAGGAGGCTCATGCAGCCACCCACAGCTGCCAGAAGGTGCCTGGCTGCTGCCCCTAGCCACAAGGAGGTGCCTCGCAGCCTCCCCTAGCTTCCATGAGGTACCTAGCAGCTGCCCATACCTGCCAGGAGGTGCCTCGCAGCTGCCCACAGCTGCCACGTGGTGCCTGGTAGCTGCCCCTAGCTGCCAGGAGGTGCCTGGCACACCCCCCTAGCTGCCAGGTGGTGCCTTGCAGGCGCCCCTAGCTTCCAGGAGGTTCCTTGCAGCCGCCCACAGCTGCCAGGATGTGCCTGGCAGCCTCCCCTAGCTGCCAGGAGGTGCCTTGCAGCCGCCCCTAGCTTCCAAGACGTGCCTTGCAGCTGCCTCTAAACGCCTGAAGGTGCATGGCAGCCGCCCATACGTGCCAGGAGGTGCCTGGCAGCTGGCCACAGCTGCCAGATGGTGCCTGGTAGCCGCCCCTAGATGCTAGGAGGTGCCCGGCAGCTGCCCGTAGCTGCCACATGACCTTCATTCTTCCCTTTGTTTGCAGCCAAGGCCTGCAAGTACTTCTTTTCATGTAGTCGCATCCACTGCTTCTCCACATCTCGCTCAATGTGAAGCCGAGGGTAGTAGTTGACGTCACCAAAGGTCTTGCACTTGAAGAGGAGGGTGAGAATATGAGGATGTCATCCATACTAATTTGGGTTTTAGGCTTAAACACCACTATTATTCAGTCTTAGTGTTGCAAGGCACCTCATGGCAGCTAGGGGCAGCTGCAAGGCACCTCATGGCAGATAGGGGCGGCTGCCAGACACCACCTGGCAGCTTTGGGCGGCTGCCACGCAGAATGTGGCAGCTGTGGGCGGCTGCCAGGTGCCACCTGGCAGCTGTGGGCAGCTGCCAGGCACCTCCCGGCAGGTAGGGGCAGCTGCAAGGCACCTCATGGCAGCTGTGAGCAGCTGCAAGGCACCTCATGACAGCTAGGGGCGGCTGCCAGGCACCTGCTGGCGGCTAGGGGCTGTTGGTGCAACCCTATGGCTTGCACTCGGCTTGTCGTCCTTGTTTGTGTGTGTGCATGCATGGCATGGAATGAATTGTGAATCTATGTCATTGCTATCTAGTGCTTGTGTGTGTGTTTGAATGGTGTATCACAATGTGGTTTGTGTCGGTCAAGACATTAGCGAGTTTTTACAACTCGCTTGTCAAGTCGTCGTTTGCGTGTCGCATGTGTTTTTACATTGCACTTGGTGTAGCCCCTTGGAGGGTTTGTTTCGAGACTCTTCATGGTTGGGGACTCTGTGGTGGTGTACCACCAACCTGGACCTTGGCTCTTGGGGTATGTAGAGGCTGCGAACCATCTCCATCTCGAATTCTTCTTCCTAAGTTTTTTTTGTACTCCTAAGACTATAGTGGCTGCTGTACCTCCTGCCAGTCAAACCGCCATAGCGTCGTCAAATCTTCATGGAATTTTATGATTCAACTTGCTTCGGATAGGCGACAGCAACGCGCTCCAGATCCAATTTACAGATCATAGTTTGAGGCACATATCAGATCAGCATCAACATTTGAAGCTGTCTGACGGAATTCTGACTGTGCACAATTTCTCTCATTTTAGGCACATCTGAGCCTATTGTGATTATAACAAGTGGTATCAGAGCCCCTTGGAGCCGTCTCGACCATGCCTAGACCTGAGGAAGGGGGTGGCAGAGGTGCTGGAGGCAGAGAAGACGCCCAAGCACAAGGTCAACACCAAGATCCACCCGTTGCTCCGGTGCAACCTAGCCTTGGACCCTCTAGGGATGAGCCTAGAGTGTTTGGCCTTGACAAGTTCAACGGTGACAACTTTGCTGAGTGGTCATTCAAGATGGAGAACATCTTTGACCACTATGATCTGCTGGAGGTGATGGAAGGAACGGAGAAGCGCCCCGAGAACGACCCGGAGAAGAGCCCGTGGGTGCGGAAGAGCGCACAAGGCTACCTTCTACTTGGGCAAGCGTTGGGGAGCAGCCAAATCCGTCACATCAAGCCTTTTCAGCGTGAACCAGCAAAGGGACCAAAGGCATGGGCTGCTCTCAAGGGTGTACACGCTCCCGCAACAGCGGCGGTGGCTGTGGTTTTGGAGCGGCAAAGGCGGCACTTCGAATTGACGAAGGCGAACCGGTGGAGGAAGGAGTGCAGAAATTCTTCGACTTGTTGACACGGCTTGAAGGAGCTGATCTGAACTACAGTGACCTTCAAAAGAAGACCAAGCTGCTGGCCTTACTTCCGGACTCATGGTCCTCGCTCATCATCAACCTTAATCAAGATCTGCCCCGTCTCTCACTCGAAGATGTGAAGCGGGAAATCTTACAAGAAGATTTCCGCCGTCGCGAATTGGCGGGTCCCGATGGTGCCGGAGTTGCAAGCATGGGCCGTGGGCACGGCCGTGGAAGGGGCAGAGGGCGAGGAGGAAGATTTGGCAGCAGTAACTTCAATGGAGGCCGTGGTAATGGAGGATATGGCAGCAACAACAACAACAATGGCTACGGGCGTGGGCGCGGTCGATTTGATGGCGAATGCCACTTTTGTCACAAGACCGGCCACATGTGGAGAGATTGCTTCAGATTGCCTGATGGATGGACCCCTTCTCAAGGCCAAGAGGGCAGAGGAGCAAGGGGAGGAAGAGGCAGAGGTCGTGGAGGCCGTGGTGGTCGTGGAAGCGAAGCGGCAAGCATGAAAGGTGGAGACTACGACAAGGACTCGAGTGAACATCGATACCCGGGCCAATTCTTCTTTGTCTCCATGCAAGCGGCAGCTGAAGCAGGAGGTGTGGAAGGCTTTGAGGAGACAGCTACTGTGGGAAAGGTCACCCTTCACTCTCTGGACTTTTGGGTGATCGATAGCGGCGCCACCTATAGCATGACATCTCGTGCGGACTTGCTCACCGAACTCGAACCGTCGCCGGTCAAGCATGTTACATCGGCTTTGGGGCAGCGAGCAGAGGTGAAAGGCATGGGCAAGGCCATGTTCAAGGGCGCTGATGGGAAGATGGTGGGCCTCAAGAACGTGCTTTTGGTGCCCAACCTAGCAGCCAACCTGATTTCCGTTCGGCGTTTGCAAAAGGCCGGCATGGACACATCTTCCAAGGGATCCAAAACCTATACCGCGAGGCTTGGTGAGCGGAAGCTTTGGGACCTTCATGAGGACAGGGACATCTACAATGAGATGTGGCAAATCCCAGTGGTCCCCATGCCTAAGTGGAGGCAATTGGCAGCAAGCGTCAGCACCAAGCGTGAAGCGGTTGGTGACGGTGATCACGGAAAGCAAAGTGACACCAAGAGTGACTCGAAGGAGTGCAACCTTGGAGAGACCAGCAAGGCGTGTGAACCCAAGGAGAATGGTGCAGCAGCCAAAGGTGGTGGAAATGAGGAGGAGAAGCCTAAGATCAACAAAGCAGCAGCGGCGAAGGAGAAAGGAGAGAGCTTGCGGGGCACAATTGCGAGTGCCGCTTTCTCCAACCCGACTTCCGCTACGGGAGAGTGTGATTGGCTGACCTTGCATCGGTGAATGGGGCATGTGGCATTGCCCATTTTGCAGCAGATTGTTAAGCAAGAGATGGAGAGTGGGATACGTGTCAAGGGGGAGCCCAATGAGGTGCTTGGCTGCCCAACATGCATGCAAGCCAAGTTCACCCGCTACCCGTTCCATAGCTCGGAGACAACGGCGAAGGCACCACTTGATGAGGTGGTGATGGATGTGGTGGGCCCCTTGAAGCTTGGAGCTGCTGGAGCTGAGTACTTCCTCACCATTGTGGACGTCTACACTCGCATGACCTGGGTGTATGTGCTGCCCAAGAAGAGTGACGTAGCTGAAACGGTGAAGACCGATTGGTTGCCGATGGTGGAGCGGCAACAAGACCAACTTGTGAAGGCGATTCGCACTGACCGTGGGGGAGAGTTCCTGAGCAAGGATTTCTCAACTTGGCTGAAGAAGCAGGGCATAAGGCACTCTCTTACCATGCCCTACTCTCTTGCAATGAACGGCATCGCCGAGCGTGCGAATCGGACACTCACGGAGATGGCTCGGGGACTTCTCATTGAAGCCGGTCTTCCCAATTACTTTTGGCCGGATGCGGTGCGACATGCTTGTGTGGCCAAGAACAGAGCCTTGACTCATATGGGAGAAGACAAATGGGTGCCCTATGTGGAGTGGATTGGAAGGAAGCCGAAGGTGGATATGCTTCGGGTCTTCGGGTGCATGTGCATGGCACTTGTGCCTAAGAAACTTCGGCACAACAAGCTTGATGCCAAGGCAACATGGGCCGTGCACCTGGGCATGGCCCAAAACAGCAAGGGATGGCTTCTATGGGACCCATTTACCAAGAATTTCCTGGTGAGCAGAGATTGCAAGTTCATGGAGAACTTACCGTACAAGGAATGGAAGGCGGAGAACCAAGCGAAGATTCGTGTGCGGCTTCGAGAGGTGAAGAGGACCGGCTTGGAGCATGTGGAGCTGCCCTTGGAGCTGAGTAGCAGCAGCACAACCACGAGGCAATCTCCCCAAATGAATGGGGATGAGGAGGAGGAGGAGGTGCAGCAAGGTAATGAGCGTGCACCGCCACTTCCGCCTCGTGCTACAAGTGCTCGCGGGAACCGACCGGATTTACCGCAAAGCCATGGAAGCATTCAAGTCCCTGCAGCAGAGGAGAAAGGAAGGGGGAGAAGGAAGACTCAGCCCCCCCATAGGTTGAGCTATGAACGGCTTGGAGGACCAGCCAACTCAACCTTGACCGGTTCGGCTCTCATGCTAGGTGATGATGCGGAAGATGAAAGCGAGGAGTGCGCTTTTGCCTTCTTCTCTCCGGTGGAGATGCCGGGGGAGGCTACAAATCCCAAGGAGGCTTGGGAGGGCCCCAATGGGAAGGAGTGGAAGAAGGCCTCAGATGAATAAATGGGGAGCATCATCGAGAACGACACGTTTGACTTGGTGAACCTACCTCCGGGGCGTAAGGCGATTTCTTCCAAGTGGCTCTTCAAGCGCAAGACCGACGCCGACGGCAACATTGAGCGCTACAAGAGCAGACTTGTAGCCAAGGGGTACCAGCAGCAAGAGAAGAAGGACTACAATGAAGTATATGCTCCTGTGGTGAAGGGTACAACCCTTCGAACTCTCTTCGCCGCGGCGGCCATCAAAGGATGGGTGGTGAAGCAAATGGACATTGTAACGGCCTTCCTCAACGGCGTTTTGGAGGAAGTGACCTACATGGAGCAGCCAGAGGGGTACAATGATGGGAGTGGCAGAGTGTGGAAGCTGAAGAAAGCACTCTATGGCCTCAAGCAAGCCCCTAGGCAATGGTACATCAAGCTGCGGGAAGTCTTGGAGGCGATCGGCTTCATTCCCTCAACGGCCGATCAATCCTTGTTCATGCTTGCCGAGGGGGAGCAGAGGAGCTTCATGGTGGTTTATGTGGATGACATCCTCATATTCTCACCCTCCTCTGACCTTGTGAAGGAGGTGATGCTGAAGCTTCAAGACAAGTTCAAGTGCAAGACCCTTGGTGACGTCAACTACTACCTTGGGCTTCACATTGAGCGAGATGTGGAGAAGCGGTGGATGCGAGTGCATCAAAAGAAGTACTTAGAGGCCTTGGCTGCAAACTTTGGGAAGAGTGAAGGTCATGTGGCTACTCCTCTTCCCTCAAGATTCAAGTGTGTGAAAGGACCAGCGGAGGAAAGTGTTGGTGAAGAGGAGAGGTGGCGTTTTCACTCCATGGTGGGCAGCCTCATGTATGCGGCCGTTCACACAAGGCCGGATGCAGCCTTTGCTACCGGGCAGCTGGCTAGGGTTGTCCAATGCCCTAATGAAGAGCAGGTAGCAGCTGGAGAGAGGGTGGCCAAGTACCTTGGCCAAACAGCAACTGTTGGACTGCAATACTCCGCGTCGGCACAAAGGCGTCAAAAGGGTGCGGATGGAGTCGAACCTGGGAGGCTCTTTCTCACCGCCTTCTCTGATGCATCTTGGGCATCAGAACCAGAGGATATGACAATTGTGGGAGGCTTCATCTGCTCTGTTGGTGGAGGCCCAATAGCTTGGGAGAGCAAGAAGCAAGTGGACCAAGCATTGAGCTCGGTGGAGTCCGAGTACATGGCACTCTTCCGTGCCATAAGGGAGGTTGTGTGGCAGCGGCGTTTGCTAGCTGAATTGGGGGAGGAGCAGCAAGGACCTACCCCACTCTATTGTGATAGCCAGGGTGCTATTGCATTGGCTAAGAACCCGGTTCTTCATGGCCTTACTAAGCATATGAAGGTGAAGTGGCATTGGGTGAGGAGCATGGTAACCTCGGGTGAAGTCGAGTTGCACTACGTGAAGACGACGGCACAACCTGCTGATATGATGACCAAGAGGCTGCTTGAGCAGCAGCATTGGAAGTGTTGCAAGCTTGCTGGGATGGCTCTGAACTAAGGGGAGCAGATTCTAAGGCCAACAATCCGAGGGGGAGTTTGATGGTGCAACCCTATGGCTTGCACTCGGCTTGTCGTCCTTGTTTGTGTGTGTGCATGCATGGCATGGAATGAATTGTGAGTCTATGTCATTGCTATCTAGTGCTTGTGTGTGTGTTTGAATGGTGTATCACAATGTGGTTTGTGTCGGTCAAGACATTAGTGAGTTTTTACAACTCGCATGTCAAGTCGTCGTTTGCGTGTCGCATGTGTTTTTTCTATTTTGTCGAGTGTGAAGTGTCCATCGCATCGCAGGTGTGTGCAGCAAGCCCCCATCAACTCAAGAAGAATTTATCTTGCAAAACCAAGACCAAGAGCTCAAGATTTCAAGCCCAAGGGACACGGATCAATATTAAATAGTGAAAATAGTAACGCTACTTCGTGTAGTGTTACATTGCACTTGGTGTAGCCCCTTGGAGGGTTTGTTTCGAGACTCTTCATGGTTGGGGACTCTGTGGTGGTGTACCACCAACCTGGACCTTGGCTCTTGGGGTATGTAGAGGCTGCGAACCATCTCCATCTCGAATTCTTCTTCCTAAGTTTTTTTTGTACTCCTAAGACTATAGTGGCTGCTGTACCTCCTGCCAGTCAAACCGCCATAGCGTCGTCAAATCTTCATGGAATTTTATGATTCAATTTGCTTATGATAGGGGACAGCAACGCGCTTCAGATCCAATTTACAGATCATAGTTTGAGGCACATATCAGATCAGCATCAACATTTGAAGCTGTCTGACGGAATTCTGACTGTGCACAATTTCTCATTTAAGGCACATCTGAGCCTGTTGTGATTATAACAGGGGCCGCTGCAAGGCACCTCTTGGCAGCTAGGGGCAGCTGCAAGGCACCTCCTAGAAGCTATGGGCGGCTACCATAGACCTCTTGGCTGCTTGGGGCGGATGCAAGGCACCTCCTGGCAGCTAGGGACGGCTGCCAGGCACCTCCTGGCAGCTAGGGGCGGCTACCAGGCACCACGTGGCAGCTGTTGGCAGCTGCCAAGCAACTCATGGCGGCTAGGGGCGGCTGTGAGGCACCTCCTGACAGCTAGGTGCGGCTGCAACGCACCTCCTGGCAGCTAGAGGGGGTGCAAGGAACTTCCTCGCAGCTAGGTCCAGCTGCTAGGCACCTCCTGGCAGCTAGGGGCAGCTGCAAGGCAGCTCCTGGCAGCTAGTGCGGCTGCAAGGCCCCTCCTGGCAACTAGGGGCGGCTGCCAACCTTTGTCGCATTACTCAACCTGCCCTAAGCCCTTTTTTTCACATGGCTAGTTAGTGCATGGTCTCAGAGCATGCAGCTTGACCCTCAGGTCCAAAATCCAAATGGTTTGGGAGCTATGGCGTTTTAACTTTTGCCCCAAGTACGAGTTTTGTGAGCATTTTCCCATAAAAGCACATGATCTTCCTACCTTTGTCGCACCTACTCAGCATACATGACATACATAGCAGACCTAATATGATCCATGTCCATCTCAAAGACAGGCACACGGCGGCGCGTTAGGGCGTACCGGTCTAGAGGGTTTGATGTGGGACTAAAGCAGAGACGGAAGAGGTCGTCGAGGCGGCGGTGTGACCGGGACGGTCGCAGATGATGCCGGGCGGGGGCCGGTCTGATGCTGGTACTGGCACGTGACCACATTGGAGCTGCCACCCGACATCGAGATGCGCGGCGCACCACCAAGACCACCACCACCGGTGCCACCAAGCCACCACGGCGGCGGGGGTCCCCATGGTGGTTGCTGCTGCTGCTGCGACTGCTGCTGCTGAGGCTGCTGCTGAGGCGGCTGCTGCTGCTGCTGCTAAGGTTTCTGCTGCTGCTACTACTCCAGGCACCAGCTCCAGTCCCCTCGTCTGCACCACTATCCCTGCCCCCACCTCAACCTCCCCCCACCACCCTTCCCTCCACCACGCGCCTCCTTGGGGCGGCGGCCCTTACCCGAACGCTGCTGCGCTGAGGCCGCAGCGGCGGTCTTAGCAACAGGGGCTGTCTCAGCGATAGCGGCAGAAACGTCCAAGTAAGTGCACTAGGAGGGAGCCCTGGAAGATATGGATAGGCGCAGTACCGCTAGACTGAGCGATAGTGCGTTGGTAGGTCTCCATCGTGGAAAGGGCAGTGACAAAGGCAGTGAGGGTGAGATCACCTGGGTGCTGACGAAGGAAGTGGCCGCGAGCAGTGGCTAGGCGGTCAGGCAGGCGCGTGGCAATGAGATAATGGGTAGCGCAAAGCGGCGACGGGAAGGCAGTGAGCTGTGCCTCAGTGCTAGCGGCGCGGTAGCTAGTCTCCAGTGTGCGGAGGTGAGTGGCAAGGTCAGCGACACTGGCATTTGAGACAGCGGTAAAGCCGGGATGCTCAGACAGGGGGAGGGCGTGACTAATGGCAAGCTGAGCAACGGCGTCGCGCGAATCTCAGACAGCGCAGGCAAGCTCAGCAGCAACAAAATCCTCATGCTCAGCAGACGTGGGGGCATCAGGGAGGGCAGCAGGCGGGGCGGGGCGAGGGAGCTTACCGTCGACATGGAGGGCCAGGGAGTGGCCGTCCTGGCGCTGCCCAGTCAGCTGGCGGCGGAGGTCGACGAGCCACGCTTCAAACTCAACGGCCCGACACTCCGCATCCAGGCGGAGCAGAGAGTCCGCCATCACTACAATTGCAGCAGCTGATTGCCGCCAACAAGGGGAGGAGAGAAAGCGGAGGAGGGCAATGGAGAGCGGTGGAGTACAGTGGAGTGCGGTGGAGTGCGGTGGAGAGCGGTGAAGTGCGGTGGATAGCGGTGGCGGTTGCGGTCATCAGGCGGCGACGAGCGGGCGGCTACAGGCGGGCCAGCGGCTACGGGCGGGCTGGCGGCAACGGGCGGCTAGCGGGGATGGGCGGCCAGCGGCTATCGGCGGCGACAGGCGGCCAACGAGCTACGAGCAGCTGGCGGCGACAGGCAGCAGCGACGGGCGGCGGGCAGCGGGCAGCTGGCGGCTAAGGGCGACCTGTAGGCTAGCAGCTACGGGTGGCCAGCGGCGATAGGCGGCCAGCGGGCTGCGATCGACGCGCGTTGGGAATGGGCGGCTGGCGACGGGCGGCTGGCGACGGGCGGCTTGGGCTAGGGCTAGGACGAGGGTGGAAGCGTAGGTGGGCGGGATCCTAACCTAGTGTGATACTATTTCAAAGTAATAAGTTGAATAGAATGATGGGGTACAAGGGAATATGACCTAAGGTGTTGTAGTCTATATGAGCATACACCTACAGTATCTAACCTATAACATATACAAAAGATATGTTGACAGCTGTTGCGCTACCGAGCGTATAGCAACTCGATGCCTTACAGTAGCGGTTACTGTGCAGCCGAGCTGCCACGCAACCTCCAGGTGTAAGGAATTTCCATTCCTTACTGAGTCGTACGCTAGCACGTACACCCGAACTCCTCGACTCGTCACGTTCGGCCTCATTTATCGGCCCAACCCTTTCCCGAGTCGCGTCCGGCACTGTCGCCACATTGCCGAACCTACCCACGTTCCGAGATTATCGCCCTAGCACGCCAACCCCTAGATAACCCCGTGCCTTCTTTGCAATAGGGACCTTGTATTCGCACGTTATAGTACATTGACACTCCCTATATCATAACTGCTGGTATCGAATCCTGAGCTTTCCAGGAACCTTCCGTTTTCCCGTTTAATTAGTTAAGGGTGGTCAAAGGGGATTAGCACGGCTGCACAGTAGTTGTCTTCGATCGTAAATATTTTTACATCAACAACTACAGCGTGTGCGCTAGCTTCTGCCGCGTCCTAACCGCCATGGCCCTGGTAGATTCGATGGTTGAGGAACAGACGACCTCGATTGCTGCGAACTCTGCCCGGGAAACTGTGGACTTGCAAGCATTAATGGAGCAGTTGAATAATTCGACAAGCGTCGTCAACAACCTCCGCGACGAGAACCAACGACTTCGCCAGGCGCAGGAGAGGCGTTCAGAGGAGCTGGGCGACGATGCACGAAGCGAGGCGAGTGAGCAGCAACCGTCGCCAGTGGAGCTGGCACGACAAGCGGCAACAGGCACGCGCTCGACAAGTGGCAGCATGAGATATCAGCAACCCGCTCCTTTCGACCCAGCTAATAAAGGCGTGACGATGCGGCAGTGGATATTCGCCATGAATATCTATTTTAACGCGGCGGGCATCCGAGACGATCAGAAGCGGATCAACCACGCGTTAACACTGTTCCAAGGGGTCGCCCTATAGTGGTAGAAAGTCATCGTCGACTCAGCGGCAACTCGCACAGAAGGACAGCACGAGTGGTCCGAAGAATTCGGCGACGAAGACGAGGCAGACTTGCTATTTGGTGCGACCCACATTCGCACGTGGGCAACGTGGTACGCGGAGCTTCGCAAGCGGTTTGAGCATGCTCCTGACTCAGACAAGGCGCGCGAGACTCTACGCATGTGGAAGCAGCTGGGATCTGTGTCCGAGTACACCGCGTTATTCTTGACGTTGGTGGACAGATGTGGCTACATGCACGAGTTGGAGAAGGTCGACACGTACATGGGCGGGCTAAAGCCTGAAATACAGTACCAGATAAAACTGCAACGCCCTGCGAAGCAGTTACAAGTCTTCATCCAGCTCGTCGAAGCCGCTAATTCGCTCACGAAGCCGAGGACGAACTTCTATGACGGAGGTCGCCCTCGAGAACGGTACCAGCGTGCCACGATAAAGGGGGTAGACGCAGTGGATATTTACGCAGTTGCTCCGCGAAATACGGGGCTATGCTACCACTGTGGCCGACCGGGTCACATCCGACGCAACTGCCAAGAATTCTTAGGCATCCAAAATTCTATGAGGAAGAAGCCGGAGGAGCGACCAGGAAATGGGTCACGTAAGTAAGTAACGGGCCCCTTACTGACAGGCAGGCTTCTTCGCCCGAGCCACACAGTCCCCACCGGGTCGTGATCCCGATTGCTGCAATCGACCGGACCCGGACGAAGAAGGGGGATGAAACTGCTGATCACGCTGTATTGGTGGAGGGTAAAGTTAACGGAGTGTTGCTGAAGATTTTCGTAGATGGAGGCGCGAGTCACAGTCTCATACAGCTAGACAGGGCAAAAAAATTGGGTATCCTCTTACTCAAGTGTCTACCCGAAATTGACACTCGACTAGTGGATGGAACACCGCTGGCTATACGGGAGCGAGTGGAGAACACCAGTTTTCATTGCGGTGAGCACGTAAAATTTCAGATGGGGCTGCTAGCGACTACACTCGATGGGTGCGACGTGCTGCTGGGACGGGATTGGCTGCGACAGTACAACCCGAAGATCGACTGGACGACGGGCGGCTGCAGCATAAAATTCGATGGGATACCCTGCGAGCTACTGAAATGGACGGGGCTCGCATGCGAAGCACCCAAGTCCATGCGATAACTTTCAAGCGCGCGATAAAAGCGGGAGCTGCATCGTACGCCGTTGATCTTCGCGAGGTGACGTCGACGACAATAGTCGAAGATATCGCGAAGCTGTGCAAAGCCGCTCCTCCGGATTTAGCGGACCTGATTCGCAAATACCCCTGATTCGCCTATCATCTCAGCTCTGAAATATTTCAGTCCTGATTATTCAGCCTTCGAAAAAAATTACCCTGAAAAAAAATTGCAACTTCCAAAACCCGACCCTAAAAAACGGGGGCTCCTTCTGGGGGCATCCTGAGCCAACAGCCCCTCAAAATCCAATCTGAAGCCCTCTCAGTGCACCATGCTCTTTCCACATATGAGAAAATACGGAGCATAAATGTTAGCTTACTAGAGGGATCTGGTAAGCTTATGAAGGGGATCTGTTTGGGGCTCTGGAATTTGGAAGATGAAACCTGTGTATCCAGCAGACGGGATCAGACGAGTCGCACACTGCTCTCGTATGACCCTGCGACATGGCAGCTCCACCCGCTGATTTACTGACCGACTCTATCCCCGCCGCCTCCTCCTCTGCGGCGGAAGGCAGTTTTTCTGGAGGGGGGGCGGGGCGCGCGGGCTTGACGTCAACGGGCTTGACGGGTATAGGCTTCACGGCGGCCGGCCGGCGCAATCCGCTGCGCGGGAAGAAGGCGGGCACGCCTGCTGTTGGCACCACGGAGCGCGCACTGAACTCCGCGGAGCAACCAGCGGCGGTTGCCGTGCATGCGGCGAAGAAGCATGTAGGACGATGATAAGACGCAGGCTGGCTGGTGATACCAAGCATGCAAGCATGCGCGACGATGATAAGACGATGATAAGACGCATGCCGGACGTGGCTAAGACACATGTGGGGCGAGGCTAAGATCGCATAAGGGATAAGGCTACGATGTATGCGCGTGCTGAGACGCGTGTTGACGAGGGCGGCAGCAGCCACAGGAGGCGCTACTACGCCCGTGCCACCATGCTCTGTACCCAGCCTCGCCCTGCTGCCTTGATCTCTTCCTCCAACTCCTCCATCGCTTCTGGCTAGCGCTCTCACTCCTCCTCTGCCCCTTCCTCTCTCCTCCCCCCCTGCGTGCGTCAGCTCGTGTCGTACGGCCAACTCGCCAGGAGCCTCAAGGAAGCAGCCGGATCCACGGACCAGGTGAGGCAGGGGCGGGTTGGCGGATCAGGTGAGGCAGGGCCGCTAGCGTTAGCCTATATGCAGGGAGCACCGCGGCAGGTGCCTTGATGACAACTGTATGGCGCTGTGCGCTGTGCTTGCTTCATCCCGTGCACGCTCATGACGAGACATCCGGCTTTCCTTTGTATAGCATGCCCTGTTTGCGGACACAACGGTTTCTTTGCAAGCCCGCTGCTTGGCTCCTGCCCGCTGTCAGCTACGCGCCCTTCATTCATGGTATCCAGCACATGCCATCGCCCTCCCCTCCCCATGCACCATAGGTGCTGTTTCTGGTTACTAGTATTATTCAGGGAATTTTTTTCCTTCCTAAACGCTTGTCTCCCATGTGCCCCCTGGTATCTCCGGTTCTTTGATTTGTTTTGCGAGGAGCAGAAGAAGAGGCAGCAGCTGATAGCTCTCGTGTTCCCAAAGCTTGCGGTCTACAACTCCGTTGACCCCTCCCTCGCCACAGCTTTGCTGCTGGTGAGCCGCTCCTGCTGCTCGTGCTGCCTCTTTGCACCCTGAAACTCCAACTCTGCCCTTCCGGCGCCGTGAGCTTCGGCTCTTCACTTCCCAGCCCTGAAATGCCAACTGTCTATGGCGTGGCGCACACTCTGAATTTCCATGCCATGTTGATGTGACCCTTTCCTGGCATGCTGACGTGTCCCTGTCATGGCATGTCGACGTGTCCCTGTCATGGCATGTCGACGTGTCCCTGTCATGGCATGTCGACGTGTCCCTGTCATGGCATGTCGACGTGTCCTTGTGATGGCGTGTTTGATGTGATCCTGTCATGGCATGCTGGTGTATCCCATGGCATGGCGAGCTTGGCTGCGCTCTTTGGCATGGCATGGTGTGGTTGCCACCCCTGGCGTGGCACGGGCGGTGCGGTGGGAGCAGCTGCTGCAAGGGTCGTCCGACGTGGCAGTGCTGCGCTACTGCTACTACTTCCTCGCGCGCATCCTCACAGAGAGCGCCGCCGCAGCCAGCTACAATGAGGGCGGGGGCGTGCCAACTCCCAACTGGGACACCTTGGCCGACGCCTCTGCAGGTGTGCTGTCGCTCGCTGGCGCTAGATGCCGTCCACGGCTACAGTAGGCCATCCGCTGCCACACTTTCGGCAGTCAAGCCTGCTCGGCTCACACTGCTCCTGATGATGCTTGCTGCACTTTCTCCTACACTCAAACAGTTTCTGGTTTGTGCATTGTGCTGCATGCATGTGCGATGTGCTGTATGCATGTGTGATGTGCTGTGTGCATGTTCATCATGCTGCATGCATGTGCGTGGTGCTATGCAATGAGGGCGGCGTTGCATGGTGCATGGCGATGGCAGATGGAGCACAAGCCGCCACGCGAGCAGAGCTTTTATCTCTCATACTCTCTCGTCTTGCCACTGAAGCATCCACAACCGATGTCGCTGGTATGCAATCGATGTCGCTGGTTGGTATGCAACCGATGTCGCTGGTATGCAACCGATGTCGCTGGTATGCAATCGATGTCGCTGGTATGCAACCGATGTCGCTGGTATGCAATCGATGTCGCTGGTTGGTATGCAACCGATGTCGCTGGTATGCAATCGATGTCGCTGGGATGCAACCGATGTCGCTGGTATGCAACCGATGTCTCTGGGATGGGATGCAATGCAATTGGTCTCTCACTCCAATCTGGTTGCTTTCTTCTCTGCTTTTCAATGGCTCCTGTGATGTTGTTTCCACAGTGTGCTACGCCTCTCTGCATCCTGCCGTTGCTTGCACCCCTTCTCTCTGCCACGTGCCCCTTTCCCCGCAGCTCACCCGCGGCGCATGGCAGCGCTCAAGGCGCTGGCATGTGCGCCCATGGCCGACGAGGACGCCTATGCCGCCCTCGTCCGCATCATCCTCGCCATCCTCGACTCGGTACTTGCCTCTCTACCCTTCACTCCGTACTTGCCTCTCGATGCTTCACTCGGTACTTGCCTCTCGATCCTTCACTTGGTACTTGCCTCTCGATCCTTCACTGGGTACCTGCCTCTCTATCCTTCACTCGGTACCGTCCCACTATCCAACACGTCATTCGCTTTCCACTCTTCTGGACGTAGTACCAGTCTCTTTGATTCATGGTGCAATGTTTCAAGTTTACTTCCCACTCCCGTGGTTTTTATTTTGAAGCTCTCAGATAGGCGTTACATCATTGAAGGCATACCACCACATTCTCAGCGCTTTGTCGTCTTCTACTGTGCTACACCGTGTCAAGCGCATGCTGTTGTCCCGTTGCCTTGTTGCACGGCTGTAGTGTGCTCTCTCCTTTGTTCTCATCTCCTCCCCTTCCCCCCTCGCCCCTTGCCCCCCTGCCCCCCCCCGCCCACACCCCCACCAGGTGACGGAGGACCGCAAGAAGCGGCGGCGGTGGCGGGAGCTGCTGCGGCGCGGCGCCAAGGCCAAGGACGCGGCGCTGCGGGGCAACCTCTTTGGGGCAGCGCTCTCCGCGCTGCGCCGCCTGCCGCTGGACCCCGCCTCCGACGCCTTCGTCGAGCGCGTCGTGCTGGGGTGAGTCGTGCTGGGGTGAGACATGCTGGGGTGAGTCGTGCTGGGGTGAGACATGCTGGGGTGAGGCATGCTGGGGTGTGTCGTGCTGGGGTGAGTCGTGCTGGGGTGAGACATGCTGGGGTGAGTCGTGCGGGAGTGAGCCGTGCTGGGGTGAGACATGCTGGGGTGAGTCGTGCTGGGGTGAGACATGCTGGGGTGAGTCGTGCTGGGGTGAGACATGCTGGGGTGAGTGAGACATGCTGGGGTGAGACATGTGGGGGTGAGACATGCTGGGGTGTGTCGTGCTGGGGTGAGACATGCTGGGGTGAGTCGTGCTGGGGTGAGTCGTGCTGGGGTGAGACATGCTGGGGTGAGACATGCTGGGGTGAGTCGTGCTGGGGTGAGACATGCTGGGGTGAGACATGCTGGGGTGTGTCGTGCTGGGGTGAGTCGTTCTGGGGTGAGACATGCTGGGGTGAGACATGCTGGGGTGAGACATGCTGGGGTGAGTCGTGCTGGGGTGAGTCGTGCTGGGGTGAGACATGCTGGGGTGAGACATGCTGGTGTGAGACATGCTGGGGTGAGTCATGCTGGGGTGAGTCGTGCTGGGGTGAGTCGTGCTGGGGTGAGTCATGCTGGAGTGAGTCATGCTGGGGTGAGTCGTGCTTGGGTGAGTCGTTCTGGGGTGAGTCGTTCTGGGGAGAGCGCAGTGGGGAGCGTGAGAGCAGATGCTGCTAGTGCGGGCAGAAAGATGAAGGGCAAGGAGAAGAGATTTGTAGAAGACTAACTTTTGCGCGGAGCGGTCAGACACTCGGAGTAGAGTCGCAGACCGGTGCAATATGCAACATGGCATGCATATCTGAGTGGACGTGTCTTCTCTTAGGTGTGAGGCCATTCATTGCCATCCCTCTAACTAACATTCCAACTGCTCTTCTCGCACTGCTACTCGACCCATCTGCTCCTCCCTGTGTCCTCCTCTTCACTGCCCTGCCCCTGTCTCTGCCATGTGCCGCTTGTCTCTGCCATGTGCCGCTTGTCTCTGTCATGTGCCGCTTGTCTCTGTCATGTGCCGCTTGTCTCTGTCATGTGCCGCTTGTCTCTGTCATGTGCCGCTTGTCTCTGTCATGTGCCGCTTGTCTCTGCCATGTGCCGCTTGTCTCTGTCATGCGCCGCTTGTCTCTGCCATGTGCCGCTTGTCTCTGCCATGTGCCGCTTGTCTCTGTCATGTGCCGCTTGTCTCTGTCATGTGCCGCTTGTCTCTGCCATGTGCCGCTTGTCTCTGCCATGTGCCGCTTGCCCCATGCCCAGCATTGGGTGTCCGGATGCGGTGGGTCTGCGCCACGCGCTCTCCATGGCGGCTGACGTCGCCCTCGTCAACCCGCTCGCCCTCGCCACCTCCATCTGTCAGCCCCGTCTCGCCCTCTCGTCGTCACGCCCCGTCTCGCCCTCTCCTCTTCACGCCCCGTCTCGCCCTCTCCTCGTCACGCCTTCCCCGTTTTGCATCTCTGCTCTATGTGCTGCCGCCATCATCATTTCATGCCGGCAGGGCCAAGGAATCACGTTCATTGCCATCAACACCCCCTTTTTTCCATGCACTATACACCACGTTCCTTGGCAGCCCATTCTGATTTTGCTGCCACAGCCGCCCCGCTCCCTTTGTGCCTGGGTCTTGCACGTGTTTCCTCTCCTTTCTGCCTTCCTCTCACTGCCTCTCTCCCCTTGCCCCTTATCCCCGCCTGCACAGCGCGCCTGGCGGGGGGGTCGTTGGCGGTGGCTATTCGGGCGCCGGACATGTTTGCGCGCCTCTACCTCGCGCGCCTCTGTGCTGCCCTCGTCCACGCCTCGCAGATCTACGGTGGGTGCCAAATCAACAGTGGGTGCCGAATCAATGGCGGCCTGCTTGTACAGCATGCAGGTTGCTGTACTAATGTGCCGTGCTTTGATGCTCTCTCACGTGCGGCTTAACTACTGCATTGGTCCATGGTGCATGATGCATTCGGTTGTGTGTACTGAGTTGGTTGGGAGGGCTCAACTGAGTGTGTGTGGTGTGGGTGTGTGTGCATGCATGGTGGCCCGGCCTGGCCCGGCAAGGGGTGCAGATCGAGCTGATTTCCGCGGGCTCTTCTCGGCGTTCCTCTTCCAGCTGCTCTACGACGCCAACGTGCGCGTGTGCCTCGAGGCCATCTGCTGCATCTGCGCCGCCTTCTCCGCTAAAGTTGAGCCAACGTGCGCCCCTCACGCTTAATCCACTCTTCTGCCTTGTGCTTGCTTTTGAGCGAGATCAGTTTCCTCCATCACGCCTTTTTGGAATGTCAATGAAGCCTCTGCTCTGCTCTGCTCTGCTCTGCTCTGCTCTGCTCTGCTCTGCTCTGCTCTGCTCTGCTCTCTGCTTCTTGTCTACTCTTCCCCTCCCCCACCCCCCCCCCCAACCCCTTCCCTCCCTCTCCCTCTTTTTATTGGCTGCAGCACAGCGCAGCGGGCAGACGGGTGGCAGATTCTGACCACTTCGTTGATGGACACGCGGGGGGCGGCGCGGGACCTGGCGGGCGGCAAGGGTGGGGGCTCCAAGGAGAAGGAAGCCATGCCGCTGCCGCCCTCCTACGACCTCGTGCTCAAGGTGCCACCCTCTTATGACCTCGTGCTCAAGGTGCCGCCCTCCTACGACCTCCTGCTCAAGGTTGAGGGCGCCGGGGCTTAGAGTGAGGCCGTGCTCCAAGTGACAGGCTCGTGCTCAAGGCGACAGCTAGTACAAGAGCAGTATCACAGGTTATGGAGAATGCATCAATTAAAGAAGGACGCTCCATTCAAGCATTTATCCGTTTCTCCAATCACCCACCCACCCCCCCCTCCCCCCCCCAGGTGGCAGCCCACCGTGTGGACTACGCGCTGCGCAGCACGTCCCGCCCCATGCTGCACGCAGCGCTGCGCGCCGTGGCGGAGGTGGGCAAGGCGCGCGCCGCGGCGCTGTCGCTGGGGCTCTTCACAGAGGCGCCGCAGGTGCCGCAGGATGACGCCAACGACTTCCAGCAGGGTGAGCCCTCGCTTCCATGCCCGCGCAATCCCCCGCTGCTGCTCTCTCTGGGCTGCTCCATTTCACTTAATTTGTGTGCGGGTGTGTGTGTGTGCGGGTGTGTGTGTGTGGGGCGGGGGTGCAGCGATGGGCAAGCAGCAGGCGCCCAAGGAGAAGGCGACGGTGGACTCGCTGCTGGCGGCGGTGATGGAGGCGGTGCGCTGCACCGTCGCATGCGAGTGCGTCTACGTGCGCGCCCAGGCAAGTCATAAGGCAGAGATGCCGTCGATCAAGGTTTCCAGCATAGCACAGGGATGTAACTTGTGGCACGGAATCAAGCAATTAACGGTGGTTCGTGATAACATGCTGGTTCATGAAAACGACTCTGCGTTCTCCTTTCTTGTGCCTTGTGCGTGGGTGTACATGGGTGTGCGTGGGTGTACATGGGTGTGTGTGGGTGCGCGTGGGTGTGCATGGGTGTGCATGGGTGTACATGGGTGTGCGTGGGTGTACATGGGTGTGTGTGGGTGTACATGGGTGTGCGTGCGTGTGCGTGGGTGTGCGTGGGTGTACATGGTTGTGCGTGGGTGTACCGCGCGTGGGTGTGCGTGGGTGTGCGTGGGTGTGCATGGGTGTGCGTGGGTGTGGGTGGGTGTGCGTGGGTGTGGTTGGGTGTGCATGGGTGTGCGTGGGCGTGCATGGGTGTGCATGGGTGTGCGTGGGTGTGCATGGGTGTGCATGGGTGTGCATGGGTGTGCGTGGGTGTGCATGGGTTTGCATGGGTGTGGATGGGTGTGCATGGGTGTGCATGGGTGTGCATGGGTGTGCATGGGTGTGCATGGGTGTGCATGGGTGTGCGTGGGTGTGCATGGGTGTGGATGGGTGTGGATGGGTGTGCGTGGGTGTGCATGAGTGTGCGTGGGTGTACATGGATGTGCGTGGGTGTGCGTGGGTGTGCGTGGGTGTGCATGGGTGTGCATGGGTGTGCATGGGTGTGCGTGGGTGTGCATGGGTTTGCATGGGTGTGGATGGGTGTGCGTGGGTGTGCATGAGTGTGCGTGGGTGTGCGTGGGTGTGCATGGGTGTGCGTGGGTGTGCGTGGGTGTGCGTGGGTGGCAGGCCATCAAGGCGATGATCTGGATGCAGAGTGAGTACGAGGCGAGTGACGAGCTCAAGGCCACCCTCATGGGCGAGCTGGACGACCCCGCCTGGCCCGCTGCGCTGCTCAACGACCTCCTGCTCACCCTGCACGCGCGCTTCAAGGTCACTCCCGTCCCCATGCTGCCATGCCTCCATGCTGCCATGCCTCCATGCTGCCATGCCTCCATGCTGCCATGCCTCCATGCTGCCATGCCCCCATGCTGCCATGCCCCCATGCTGCCATGCCCCCATGTTCCATGTCTTAATGCCTCCATGCCTCCATGCCCCAATGTCCTCCATGCCTTCCCCCTCCCAGGCCACGCCCGACATGGCGGTCACCATTCTGGACCTTGCCAGCCTCTTTGTCACACGCGTGCCCTCCAAAGTCGACACCACCACGCTGCAGGCCCTCTGGAAGGTGCCCTGCATGCTCCTCCTGCTCCTCCGCTGCCATCCCGCCCTGCCTTTTCCATCTCGCTCCCCCATCCTCATCCCCGGCACTGCATGACACCATGCACTGTCCCTGCCACTGCATGACACCATGCACTGTCCCCGCCACTGCATGACACCATGCACTGTCCCCGGCACTGCATGACACCATGCACTGTCCCCGCCACTGCATGACACCATGCACTGTCCCCCTTCCCGCACTTTCTCCGCGCATCCGGAGGCTCCTTGGCGATTACCATGCCGTCTTTCTCTGTGCGCCCCCCTCTGCGCCCTCCCTGCCCCATGTGCGTCCGCCAGACGTGTCTGGTGGGCTGTGGGCCGCAGGGCAAGCACCTCGCCCTGGAGGCCGTCAGCACGGTGCTGGACCTGCCCCCCCCTCCCCCGCCCACGCTGCCCTCCTCTCCTGGCGCCACTGCTGCTGTCGGCCTGGCATCCATCTCGCACCCGCGCTCCGCCATTGCTCTCCAGCGCATCGTGCAGGCTGCTGTATGTGCCCATCGCTTGCCCATCGCCTGGCCCCATGTCCCTATGCTCTCATCCCCTCCTCCCACCTCTCTTCTCTCGGCCTTCCACATGCGACCTCCCAACTGCTTGCTGCGCCACATTCCCTTCCACGCCAGACACCCCTTCAATGCAGTTTTCCTCCCACCTTCTGCAACTTCCTCCTCGCTCGCCTTCTCTCTTGCTTTGCTTCCACGTCCTCATCCCACCCCCCTCCCCCCCGGTTCAGATCTGGTTTCTGGGTGAGAATGCCAACTTTGCTGCGGGCGAGTACGCGTGGGAGAGTGCGACGCCGCCCGGTGCGGCGCTGATGCTGCTGGATGCCGAGCGCATGGTGGCGGCAGCAGGGGTGCGCAACCCCACGCTCGCCCAGGCCATGCAGCGCCTGCAGCGCTGCGCCACCAGCGGCGCCTGGGAGGTGAGTGGGGGGGAGGTGAGGGGCAGGCGGTCTTAGTTGGTGTGAAGCCGGTGGCCGGCCCTGGCGACATGGCTGGAGCGGTCGTGAATGAAGGTTGGACACGTCCTTCCACGGTTGTCTGTTATTCCCTCCTCTCTCTGCACTATGCTAGTCCAACCGTCTCACCTCCTTTCGTCTCTTCCCCTCTCTCCTCCCCTGCACTCCCCCCCCCTCGGAATCTCTCTCTTTCCCCCCCCCCTCTCCCCCCCAGGACCGGGTGGTGGCGGTGTACGCGCTGATGACGGTGGCGCTGCGGTCGGGAGAACCGTACCGCCTGCAGATCTACGAGTTCTTCCACGCGCTCTTCTACGGGGGGGGCTCCTCCCGCAAGGCAATCACTTGCATCCCTGCCTTCCGCACTTCCCCTCCCCATACCTCTCCTTGCTTCCTCTCTCCATTCCACTTCTTGCTTCTGCCGTCCGTTTCTCCTCCTTCCCGCACGGCAGCACCCCACTACATCCCCCACTTCCGTTGCCTCCCTCACCATCCCTTGCGGAGCGCTTTGCCAGGCCATGTGTGAGCAGCAGTGAGTGCATGGCATGTGCGCGCGTGCATGTATGGCACGGCAGGTGCGGGGCATGGCGCTGGGCGTGTCGAACGGGGAGGACCGGGGCGCCAGTGGCACGGGGCTGGGTGGCATCATAGCGCCCATGCTGCGGGTTCTGGATGAGATGTACCGATGCCAGGACACCATGATGCGGTGAGATGCCAGGACACCATGATGCGGTGAGATGCCATGATGGGGTGAGTGAGAGTGGGTGGTGAGTGAGAAAAGCGAGAATTCTAGAGCAGGGCTTCAGCATGAGGATCTTTTCATGCCATCTGTGCGTGCCGCCCCTTGCCCCCGTGCGTGCAGGGACATTCGGCTGCATGAGTTCAGCGGCGAGGAGTGGCAGGAGGAGCAGCTGGAGCGCATCTTCGACATGCACGAGCGCCTCATGGACCTCGCGCTGCTCTTCTGCTTCGTGCCGCGCCACAAGTACCTCCCGCTCGGCCCCATGAGGCAAGTACCTCCCCCTCGGCCCCATGAGGCAAGTACCTCCCCCTCGTCCCCATGAGGCAAGTGCCTCCCCCTCGGTTCCATAGGGCATTCGTCTTGCGCGCACTATTTATGTACTATAAATCATCTATGCTTACTACCAACCCCCCCTCACCCCCCCCACCTCTTCCCTTGCAGTGCGCGGCTGGTGGCGCAGTACCGGGTGCGGCGGGGCATGGAGGCGGCGGTGGGGCGCAGTGAGGCGGAGCTGCGGGCGAGTCTGGAGGGGCTGCTGCGCCACACGGGCGCCGCGCCCAAGGACGCCTCGCTCTTCCCGCCGCTCACCCTGCTCGAGCCGCTGCCCGACTTCCCTGCAGCCGGGGCCCTCAAGGTGCTTGGAGAAGAAAGGGGGGGGGGGGAGACCCTGGGTTAGGAGGCACATCCGGTGTGCATTCATCGTTTCTCTCGCCTCCACTTGTTCCTCCCTGCTCTCACTCCCTCCCCCCCCCCCCCCCCCTCGCCGCCCAGGTGCCTGACATACTAGGAGGCGGCAGGGACGAGAGTGTGTCGGTGCCGGCCACGCCGCGGCGCTACGAGGGGCTGGCGAGTGCGTTTGACGCGGTGGCAGGGGAGGCCGGCCTGGCCAGCAATTTCGACGACGTGTACGCGTCATCGCTGCTGGAGGCGGACGACGATGCTGAGGTGATGTCTGCTACTCACATGCCATGGTGCTGGTCGCATGCCATGGTGCTGGCCGCATGCCATGGTGCTGGTCGCATGCCATGGTGCTGGTCGCATGCCATGGTGCTGGTCGCATGCCATGGTGCTGGTCGCATGCCATGGTGCTGGTCGCATGCCATGGTGCTGGTCGCATGCCATGGTGCTGGTCGCATGCCATGGTGCTGGTCGCATGCCATGGTGCTGGTCGCATGCCATGGTGCTGGTCGCATGCCATGGTGCTGGTCGCATGCAATGGTGCTGGTCGCATGCCGTGGTGCCATCCATCTGTCACCTATCCTTGTTGGGCCGATAGTCCTCTATGCCAAGCCAGCTCTCTCTCCCGGCACCCTCCTGCATGTCCACCTCTCCCACCCTCCACGCAACCCTTTCCGCTCTTCAAACTTTCTCCCGCTCGCCTTCCCATGCTGCGTCCTCCTGTCTTGCTCCCTCTCCTTTTGTCCCCTCTCCCCCCTTTCCCCCATCTTCCAACCCGCCCCCCCCCCCGCCCTTGGGCATCAGAGTGAGGTGTCGGATGGTTCAGCGTCGCCCACCCCCTCCACCACAGCGCAGGCGTTTGGCAACATCCGCAGCTGGGTGTGCCCTCGCACCGTCATTTCCCCCTCACCGTCATTTCCCCCTCACCGTCATTTCCCTCGCACCGTCATTTCCCCCTCACCGTCATTTCCCCCTCACCGTCATTTCCCTCTCACCTTCATTTCCCCCTCACCTTCATTTCCCCTCACCGTCATTTCCCCCTCACCGTCATTTCCCCCTCACCTTCATTTCCCCCTCACCTTCATTTTCCCCTCACCTTTATTTCCCCCTCACCTTCACTTCTTCCTCACCTTCCCCCACACCGCTTCATCGCTGCTGCTTCCGTTTCTTGCTCTGCGCGCACATTCTTTGCTGCCCCCACAATTTTTACCACTCCCACTCTCTTCACTGTTTGTCTGCGCCCTTTTTGTTCCTAGTGGATTTCGCTTATCTCCTTTGTTGTTTCTCTTCGTGTGCAGGGTTTGCTTGGCACTCGTATGCAAATGTTTTCTCAATCCTCTTGTGTAACTTGTATCCCCGTGCTGTATCCCCGTGCTGTATCCCCGTGCTGTATCCCCGTGCTGTATCCCCGTGCTGTATCCCCGTGCTGTATCCCCGTGCTGTATCCCCGTGCTGTATCCCCGTGCTGTATCCCCGTGCTGTATCCCCGTGCTGTATCCCCGTGCTGTATCCCCGTGCTGTATCCCCGTGCTGTATCCCCGTGCTGTATCCCCGTGCTGTATCCCCGTGCTGTATCCCCGTGCTGTATCCCCGTGCTGTATCCCCGTGCTGTATCCCCGTGCTGTATCCCCGTGCTGTATCCCCGTGCTGTATCCCCGTGCTGTATCCCCGTGCTGTATCCCCGTGCTGTATCCCCGTGCTGTATCCCCGTGCTGTATCCCCGTGCTGTATCCCCGTGCTGTATCCCCGTGCTGTATCCCCGTGCTGTATCCCCGTGTGTTGTACCTGTGCCGTGCTGCGGGCGTTTCTCTGAGTGCTGGCAGGATGAGGAGAGCCTGTCGGAGGACAAGGGGGGGAAGGAAGCATCAGCAGGGCAGGCAGTACGTGCATGCACTCACGCCTCCGCCTATGCCATATCCGCTCACATGCACAGCCATGTGCGCGTCATGTGCACATGAGTACACATGCCTTCCCATGTTGGAGTACTTGCCCCATGCACTCACTAACTCACACGCACATGCGCACACTCGCAAACCCGTGCACACTCACACACACACACACACACACACACACACACACACACACACACACACACACACACACACACACACGCACACACACACACAAATGCACAGGCACGCTCGAACTCCTAATTGGGTCGTAGAGCATGCAGAGCCTTTGAGCTGTGTGTGTGTTTCATCATGTCTAACATTGTGTCAAAGTCCCTCCCTCCGCTTCCCTCCTCGTCTCTGCCGTTTTTCCATCTCCCTCGGCCCGTGCTCACGCCCTTGCCTTGGCTCATCTCGGTCCACCACCCGCCCTGCACCCCATCTGTGCCCTTCTCTCCCTGCCCCTGCCTTCCACCTGGGGGCTGCGTAGGCGGGGCGGGCGCAGGGCGGCGAGGAGGAGGAAGACGAGGGGTACGACTACGAGGCGGAGATCCGCAGGCGCGCGGGCGGCAGTGGCGCCAAGCAGAGGGGGCGCGCTCTCTACGCCTTCATTGCAGGCGACGAGGACGAGGTGGGGTGGGGGAGAGGAGGGGAGGGGGGGGTCGGAGGATGGGAGGGGGAGAATGTTTGAGGGGCATGAGGACCTGTTTGAGGGGCATGAGGAGCTGTTTGCTTGTGTGGGGGTGCATGTGTGTGCTAGTGCCTTCACTGCTCGCTGAACTCCTTCGCTGCTCGCTGCACTCCTTCGCTGCTCGCTGCACTCCTTCGCTGCTCGCTGCACTCCTTCACTGCTCAAATATCTGCCGCTCCTCTTGCATCTGCCCTCTCATCTGCCCTCTCATCTGCCCTCTCATCTGCCCCCTCATGTGCCCCCCACTTATCTACCCCCCTCCCCCCGTGCAGCTGCCTTTGAGTGTGGGCGAGGAGGTGGAGATCGAGTACGAGGCAGACGGCTGGTACCATGCCAGGAAGCTCAATCCAGGGGCAGACGGCAAGCTGGCGGGCTTCGTGCCCGTGCTCTACTTGGACACAAGGTGATGCTCGCACCCTGGACACGAGGTGATGCCCCGCACCCTGGACACATGCTGATGTCTTGTGCTGTTTGGGGCGTTCAAGTGGAGGTGGAGGGAAGAGGCGCAAGATGGATTGACGCGAGAAGTGAGCGCTGGTGGTTCACAAGAGATTAGGCTTGCTGTGGCAGATACCATGGGAAAGTTCCATGGATGGATACAAAACGACTTTTCAGCATTTTCAGCTTCGAAATTGTTTTCAATGCTTGTACAGTTCGTGCTTGGATAGTGTAAGTTTGTGCAACTCAGAGCGTGTTCCTACCAGCCTCTTCCCAAGCAACCTCTTCTCAGCAGGGCTCCCGTTATCAGACCAAATCGGTCTGATGTCTTAACGTAGGATTGAATGTGGAGAGAAAAACGTACAAGGGTATAAGCCTAAGTGTCGTACCCTCTAAGATACAAACCTATACAGTCTATACGAACATAACCTATATATATGTTTGACACACCCCCTAGACAGCATAGGTGTAGTTCCTGATAAGAGAAACGACAACTCAGGGCGGCACTACTAGTCCAACCTCTGAGTCAAGGGTCTAAATATCAAAAATAAGAATTGAATGATAGTAATGTGAGAGTACACACAAATATATCTAAGTTTTGTATCCTCTAAGAGGTGACTCTATACAGTCTATACAAACATGACAAATACACATGTTTGACACACCCCCTAGACTGCATAGGGGAATACCCTAAACAAGCAGCTCAGGGCGGCACTACTAGTCCAACCTCTGAGGCAAGGGTCTGAGCGACCGGTCAGGAGTACAGACAAGGCAAGCACAAGAGCCGGGCGGCACTACTAGTCCAGCCACTGGGAGAGGACACAAGTCCAGTCTGAGTATACATATAAAGGACAGTACAAAGTCAAGGTCCTAGCAAGTGAGAGGCTACAGGAACTAGGCCAAGCTGTACACAGTGCCGCTGATGATCTTTAGGCGCAAGCGCCTTCGTAAAGATATCAGCCGTGTTGGCACCTGAGGCCAAGTGTACTACGCGAGCCTGGCGTCGCTGCTGTAGCTCACGCAGGAGGAAGTACCGCAGCTGAATGTGCTTCGCTCTGCCCTCGAGTCGAGGCTCCTGACACAGGAGGATCATGGCCCTGTTGTCAGCGAACAGGACCGGGGCAGAGCTAGGCCGCTCACCTAAGTCAGTGAGCAAGAAGGTCAGCCAGCGGAGCTCCTGTGCCGCCATGGCACCGGCGTAGATCTCAGCCTCACAGCTGGACTGTGCAACAGACGAGGAGCGAGTAGCTCTCCACGAGACGGCACCTGAGCCAAGGCTGAAGCAGTAGCCCTGGGTAGACCGGAGTGTCTCAGCGTCGTCTGCCCACGAAGCGTCTGTGTGCCCAGTAAGGACCACTGGCCTGCGTCCTCTTAGCACTAACCCCATGCCCGATGTACTAGCAAGATAACGCAGAACCCTCTTAGCGGCAGACCAGTGCTGCGGTCGGTGTCTGCCTGTGGCCACAAAGCGAGCCAGGATGCTGAGAGGGTATGCGAGATCTGGGTGAGTGCAAGTCATCAGGTACATGAGGCAACCCACCAGCTCTGCGTAGGGGCCGCTGGGCTCTACCAACTCCTCAGGCACTGGAGCGGAGAGCCTGTGGTCTACAGGCAGAGGGGTGGGCTGTGCAGAGGAGAACTGAAGGCTGAACCTCTGAAGGACCTGGCGCACCAAGTGTGACTGAGTCAGGGTGATGGTGCGCGCTGCTCTGTCCCTGGAGATCTGCAAGCCAAGGTAACGGCGCAGTTCTCCAAGGTCAGTGCAGGTGTGTCTCTTCAGCAGCTCTGCCTTCACGGAGGCCAGCGCGTCCCTGTCTGCTGTGGCAAAGACCAGGTCATCGACGTAAACGAGGATGTAGAACGGAGTCTGGCCAGCACGAACGAAGAGTGAAGGGTCTGCAGAAGACGGAAAGAACTGCAGGTCAGCAAGCGTAGTACGCAGAGTGTCGTGCCACTCACGGGGAGCCTGGCGCAGGCCGTAGACGGGGCGCCGCAGGAGCCACTGGGTCCCAGGAGGGAAGGTGCCAGTAAAGCCCGGAGGGCGGCGCAGGTAGACCTGCTCGTGTAGGCTGCCCTGAAGGAAGGCAGTGGAGAAGTCGAGGGAGTGAAGCTCGTAGTCACGCTGAGCAGCTAGGTGTAACAGAACCCGAAGAGTAGTCATCTTCGGGGTCGGAGCGAAAGTCTGGAAGAAGTCCACCCCCTCGCGCTGACTGAAGCCTCTAGCCACATAGCGCGCCTTGAAGACAGGCGGCTCTCCAGGAGGGCGCTTCACCTTGAAGAGCCAGCGGCCATCGACTACGTTCACCCCAGGTGGGGGAACTGCGTCGACGAAGGTGCCGGTGGATCTCCAAGATGCCATCTCCTGCTCCATGGCAGCTATCCACTGCGAGGCCCAGGGTCCCGAAGTCGCCTCAGCGTAAGTGCGAGGGGTCGGGATGTCGAAAGCGTCTGGGTCACCCTCAGGGACTAGCAGCATGGAACAGAGATGGGGAGCAGCCTCGGACAGGAAAGCAAGCTCGAACTGGCGGTCCTCCAGGACGTCACTGCCAAGGGCAGGAGCACCCCCGACAGACGGAGGACAGGCAGGGTCAGAGACCAGAGTAGTAGCGTAGTCAAGGCGGCGGGTAGAGGCGAAGTCAGCGACAGCAGCGACAAGAGCGTCAAGGCACGAGACCGGAACAGACGGGTCGGTAACGAGAGAGGCAAGGACCCGAGGAACAAGAGGACGGGTGGCACGAAGGTAGTCAGACAGCGGGGGGGGGTGCAACCACAAGGGAGGACGGATTAGGCGACGGCAGAAGGGGAGGACGAGACGCGTGGGAACGAAGCAACATAGGGTGGGAGCGCAAGACAGGCGAGGCAGGACGAGCACGAGAGGGACGGTGAGACCAGACGTGCGACGGAGGAGTCGGGTCAGGAGACAGGGGAGGGGAAACAGGAGGGGAACGAGGGGGGAGACAGGCCGAGGACGAGTCCGGCGGAGGGAAAACAAGGCCGTAGACAGGAAGAGGAGGAGACGGTCGGGGAGGAACCGACGCAGGGTCGGGGGACGGAAGGCCGAGCAGGCGAAGGGCGGACACCGGCGGGGACTGCTGCTGCGGCGGCACAACGGCGACACCTGGACCGCAAGCTGCTCCTCGGCTACCACCGGCACTCTCCACACCCGCACCCCCAGAGGGACCACCCTCAGGGCGACCGGGACGAGCACCCCCAGAGTCAGCGAACGGGGGCTGCGACGGCGGCGGCGGCAACGGCGGCGGCGGCAACGGCGGCGGCGACGGCGACGGCTGCAGCGGCGGCAGGGGTGGCGGAGGAGGGGACCGGGGGGGGGACACCTGGGGAGGGGCGGCCGGCGAGGACTGCACCGGAGGGTCACCAGAGTCAGAAGACTCCTCAACCGGGTCCACGGACGGAAGGGGGGTGACGTGGGAGACACCAGAGGGGGCGGGACGGGGAGGAGGAGGAGGAGGGGCAGGGACTACCGGGGAAGGGGTGACCAGGAATAGGGGGGGGTAACCGGGGGACCACGGTGGGGGAAGCGGCGGTAGTAGGAGACGGACTCGTCAAAGGTGACGTCACGAGAGTGAAAGAAGCGGTGAGACGGCGGGTGGTAAAAGTGCCAGTCGGACGCGTCAAGGGGAAAACCGAGGAAGACGCAGGGAAGGGTGCGGGCAGTGAGCTTGTCCGTGCCGGAGGCACGGACGTGAGCAAGGCAGCCCCAGACGTGGAACGCAGACGCGTCACCAGGAGACCCAGTCCAAAGACGGGTCGGCGAAACCTGCGGCTGCTGAGGGTGCGGCCACAGGTTAAGCTGGTGAGAAGCGTAGCGCACAGCGAACGGCCACAGAAAATGGGGTGCACCGGCATGGACCATGGAGGTGCGAGCGACCTCCATGACCAAACCGATGCGTCGCTCAGCGACCCCATTCTGCTGTGGGGAGTCTGGTAGGGTGAACGTCTGGGTGATGCCCTCCGCACGACAAAAGCGACCAAGGACACCTGAGGCAAACTCGCCACCACGGTCTGAGTGAAGACGCAAGACAGGGAGACCGCGGTGGACACGCGCAGAGACAAGCCAGGGGATGAGGGCGCCAGGCACGTCGGCCTTGCGCTCCAGGGGAAAGACTGTGGTGTAACGAGTGAAGTCGTCGACAAGCACAAGGAAGTAGCGCTCGCGACGCGGCCCAGGGACGGGGGCGGGGCCCCAGACGTCCAGGTGCAGGGTCTGCAGCGGCGCGGCGGTAGGGGGGAACGAGGAGGAGTGAGGGGCACGGCGAAGCCGACCCTCGACACAAGGCGTGCAAGGTGGAGCTGGGGAGGAGGGAAACGCGGGGAGTGAACCTGGGAGACCAAGGACAAGACCGTGCTGGGACATGTGACGCAGACGCGGGAGCGCAGGGTGACCTAGGCGGTGGTGCCATAGGAGGGTTGGGTGAGTGAGGGACCGATAGGAGCAGGCAGCAGCAACCTGGGAAGACACAGCCACCTGAGGGGGCGCTCCAGCCGGGGGGGGCACGGTGTCCAGAGTGAACAGGCCGGACACCGGGTCCCGGGGGAACGTGGACAGGGGGGCACCAGTGGCGGCCTCGGTACAGACAGCATACCGCTCGTGACCAGGGAACGTAGTGGTGACGCCAAGGTCCTGGAGGCAGCCGACACCGACTAGGTTCCTGGAGAACGAGGGGATATGCAGACCTGTAAGAGAGCCCGAAGGAACCGCCGGACAGGGAAGGGTGGTGGAACTGCGGGCGACTACCGGACCGCCGGAGGGGTCAGCAAGAGAAACGGCAGCAGGAACAGGAAGCGGCGTCAGGGTGGTGGAGTCGCGGAAGAAACACCGAGAGGCGCCAGAGTCCAGGGTGAAGGAAAGCGAATCCGAGGGGTCTGGCGATGGAACGACGGCAGAAGCACCAAGACTACACAAAGCAGGGGATCCTACGCCTGACGCAGCAGGGGAGGCTAAGCTAGGCACACCTACACTAGGCAACAGTGAGTAATAAGTCGGAAGCACACTAGAGTCATCAGCATACATCACATGCAGAGCAGAAACAATGGCATCCATGTCCATATCAAAGATCTGAATCTGACGACTAAGCAAACTGTGCCAGTCCGGGAGGTCTGGCGACGGGCCGAAACGCTGACGAAAGAGGTCGTCCAGGCGACGAAAGCAGCGGGGAGTGGAGTGACCGATCTTACCGCAAACGAAGCCGCGGCGAGGACCGGTCTGGATCTGGTACTGACAACGCCCGCCGGCAGAGCCACCACGCGGCACACCACCCCGCGCCCGTCCACCGCCAGCGCCGGGCCACCCTGGCGGGAGAACGCTCGTCTGCCGCGTCTGCGACGGCTGCTGCGGCTGCTGCGAAGGCTGCGACTGCGGCGGCTGCTGCGGCTGCTGCAACTGCAGGGGCGGCGACTCAGCTGGACCGGGCAGGGTCCCCTCGTCCGCTCCAGCACCAGGCGACCCGACCCCACCACTACCCCCGCCCGCACCCCCGCCGCCCCCTCCGCCGCGCCCAGCCTTGGGGCGGCGGCCCTTCCCAGAACGGGCCTGCGCTGCAGCAGCAGTCTCAGCCACTGCGGCAGAGCCGTCGGAGAAGGTACACTGAGCGGGGGCACAACCCTGAAAGATAGGGACCGGCACGACACCGCTCGCCTGGGCGATGGAGCGGTGACGGGTCTCTATCACAGTCAGGGTGTCGACAAAGTCAGTGAGGGTGAGGTCTGCGGGGTGAACACTAAGGAAGCGGTCGCGGGCGACAGCAAGGCGGTCAGGGAGGCGGGTGGCAAGCAGGTAGAGGGTAGAGGTAATGGGCGGCTGGTGGGCTCTAAGCTGTGCGTCAGTGCAGGCGGCGCGCCAGGTCTCCTCTATCGAGCGCAGGTGGGCAGCGAGGTCAGAGACAGTGGGGAACGAAGCAAGGTCAGGAAAGAGCAGCGGGAGGATCAGGCGACCCACCGAGGCAGCCGGAGGGGTGGAATAGCGCTTGATGACAGCATCTAAGTATGCCTGAGCAGTAATGAGGGACCTAAAGCGAGGACGCTCGGACGGGGGGAGGGCGTTGCTAATGGCAAGCTGGGCGACAGCATCGCGAGAAAGCCAGACAGAGCGCGCACGGGCAGTGGCAGCAGTAGACTCACGCTCAGTGGGTGTGGGGTCAGCGGGCAGAATAGCAGGAGGGTCTGGGCAGGGGAGCGTACCGTCAAGGTGTGCGGAAAGCGGTTCACCATCCTGCCGCTGGCCAGTGAGTTGGCGGCGGAGGTCGGCAAGCCACGCCTCGAACTCTAGGGGCTGACCTTCAGCGTCGAAGCGAAGCTCCGCCGCCATCAGGAACAGTCCAGTGCTGTGCAGGGCCGTGCAGCTAGGTGGGGTGCGGTGCAGTGCGATACAGTGCGGTGCAGTGCGGTGCAGTGCGGTACAGTGCGGTGCAGTGCGGTGCAGTGCGGTACAGTGCGGTGCAGTGCGGTGCAGTGCGGTGCAGGGCGGCACGGAGCAAGGCGGGGTGGGGGGGGGGGGGGGGGGGGGGGAACCGTACCAGTGAGGAGGACGGGGCCGGGGCTGTCCCGACGGGGCCGGTCAGGCGCGACGGGGCCGAGCTGGTGCGACAGGGCCGGGACGGGGCGACGGGGCCGAGCGGGCGCGACGGGGCCGGGCTGGGGCGACGGGGCCGGGCGAGTTCGGCAGGGCCGGGCCGGTGCGACGGGGCCGGGCGAGCGGGACGGCGGCCGGGCTGGTGCGACGGGGCCGGGCGGCTGCGACGGGACCAGGCAGGGTGCGACGGGGCCGGGCGGGCGCGACGGGGCCGGGCGGCGGCGACGGCGCCGGGCGGGCGCGACGGGGCCGGGTGGCGGCGACGGCGCCGGGCGGGCGCGACGGGGCCGGGCGGCGGCGACGGGGTCGGGCGGGCACGACGGCGCCGGGCGGGCGCGACGGGGCCGGGCGGCGGCGACGGTTACGACGCGGCCCAGGAGGGGCGCTACGGGGCCCAGGAGGGGCACGACGGGGGGGGGGGGGCACAGGAGAGGCGCTACGAAGCCCAGGAGGGGCGCGACGAGGCCCAGGAGGGGCGCTACGGGGCCTGGGAGGGGCGCGACGGGGCCTGGGAGGGGCGCGACGGGGCCGAGGAGGGGCGCGACAGGGCCCAAGGAGGGCGCGACGGGGCCCAGGAGGGGCGCTACGGGGCCCAGGAGGGGCGCGACGGGGCCCAAGAGGGGCGCTACGGAGCCCAGGAGGGGCGCGACAGAGCCCAGGAGGGGCGCTACGGGGCCTGGAAGGAGCGCGACAGGGCCCAGGAGGGGCGCGACAGAGCCCAGGAGGGGCGCTACGAGGCCTGGGAGGAGCGCGACGGGGCCCAGGAGGGGCGCTAGGGGGCCAGGGGGGATGAGCGGAAGCGGTAGGTGGGGGGGGATCCTACCTATGCGTGATACCATATCAAAAATTAGAATTGAATGATAGTAATGTGAGAGTACACACAAATATATCTAAGTTTTGTATCCTCTAAGAGGTGACTCTATACAGTCTATACAAACATGACAAATACACATGTTTGACACTAAAGACCAGTCAAACAAGTACAGACCAGTACAAGGGCAAGGCCAGGGCGGCACTACTAGTCCAGCCACTGGGAGAGGCCACAAGGCCAGTCAAGAATAAACAAAAGTATATATAAAGGTCAGTACATAGTCAAGGCCTTAGTAGGTGAGAGGTAACCGGAACAAGACCTAGCTGTACACAATGCCGCTGATGATCTTTAGGCGCAAGGGCCTTCGAAAAGATATCAGCTGTGTTGGCACCGGAGGTCAAGTGTACTACGCGAGCCTAGCGACGCTGCTGCAGCTCGCGCAGAAGGAAGTACCGCAGCTGGATGTGCTTTGCTCTGCCCTCAAGTCGGGGCTCCTGACACAGGAGGATCATTGCCCTGTTGTCAGCGTACAGGACTGGTGCAGAGCTAGGCCGCTCACCTAAGTCAATGAGCAGGAAGGTCAGCCACCGGAGCTACTGTGTCGCCATGGCACCGGCGTAGATCTCGGCCTCACAGCTCGACCGGGCAACAGACGAGGAGCGAATCGCTCTCCACGAGACAGCACCTGAACCAAGGCTAAAGCAGTAGCCGTGCAAGGACCTAAGGGTCTCTGACCGTCTGCCCAAGAAGCGTCTGTGTGCTCAGTAAGGACCACCGGCCTGCGTCCTCCCAGTACTAACCCCATGCCTGATGTACTCGCGAGATAACGCAAAACCCAATTAGCTGCAGACCACTGCTGAGGTTTGTGTCTACCTGTGGCCACAAAGCGAGCCAAGATGCTGAGAGGGTATGCGAGATCTGGACGAGTGCAAGTCATCAGGTGCATGAGACAACCCACCAGCTTTGCATAAGGACCACTGGGCTCTGCTGACTCCTCAGGAACTGGAGCAGAGAGCATGTAGTCTACTGGAAGAGGTGTGGGCTGTGCGGAGGAGAACTGAAGACCGAACCTCTTAAGGACCTGGCGCACCAAGTGTGACTGGGTGAGATTGATGGTGCGCGCTGCTCTGTTTCTGGAGATCTGCAGGCCCAGGTAGTGGCGCAGCTCTCCTAGGTCAGTGCAGGTGTGTCTCCTCAACAGCTCAGCCTTTACAAAGGCCAGCGCGTTGGTGTCTGCACTGGCAAAGACCAGATCGTCTACGTAAACAAGGATGTAGAACGGAGTCTGGCCAGAACGAATAAAGAGCGAGGGGTCTGCGGAAGACGGAAAGAACTGCAGGTCTGCAAGAATAGCACGCAACGTGTCGTGCCACTCGTGGGGAGCCTGACGCAAGCCGTAGACTGGGCGCCGCAGAAGCCACTGGGTCCCAGGAGGGAAGGTACCAGTGAAACCCTGAGGGCGGCGCAGGTAGACCTACTCGTGTAGACTGCCCTGAAGAAACGCAGTGGAGAAGTCAGGAACCGCCGGACAGGGAAGGGTGGTGGAACTGCGAGCGACTACCGGGCCGGAGGAGGGGTCGGCAAGGGAAACTGCAGCAGGAGTAGCAAGCGACGTCAGCGTAGTGGAGTCATGGAAGAAACACCGAGAAGCACCTGAGTCGAGGGTGAAGGAGAGCGCAGCAGTGGCATCTGAAGACAGAGCAGCGACGGTAGAACCTAGGCTAAACAAAGCAGGGGATCCTACGCCTGACGCAGCAGGGGAGGCATGACTAGAGAGGCCTACACTAGGCAACAAGGGGTAGTAAGAAGCAGTCACACTAGAGTCATCAGCATACATCACATGCAGGGCAGCAACAATCTCATCCATGTCCATATCAAATATCTAAATGCTACGGCAAAGCAAGCTATGCCAGTCGGGGAGGTCGGGCGACGGGCCGAAGCGCTGACGAAACAGGTCGTCCAGGTGACGGAAACAGCGGACGGAGGTGTGACCGATCTTACCGCAAACAAAACCATGGCGAGAACCGGTCTGGAGCTGCTACTGACAGTGCGCGTCACCCGAACCGCCACCCGGCAGCCCACCACGCGTACGACCACCACGTCCACCGCCACCACCGGCGCCAGGCCACCCGGGAGGGAGGCCACTCGCCCGCCTCTGCTGCTGCGACTGCTGCGGCTGGTGCGAGGGCTGCTATGGCTGGTGCGAGGGCTGCTGCTGCGGCTAGTGCGTGTCCGGCTGCGACACCTGCGGCTGCTGAGGCGGCTGCTCGGCTGCACCTGTCAGGGTCCCCTCGTTTGCGCTACCACTAGGCGACCCGACTCCACCACCACCTCCACCTGCACCTCCACCCCCACCGCCGCGCCCAGCCTTGGGGCGGCGGCCCTTCCCGGAACGGATCTGCGCTGCAGCTGCGGACTCAGCCACAGCGACAGAACCGTCGGAGAAGGTGCACTGAGCGGGGGCACAACCCTGAAAGATAGGGACCGGCACAATACCGCTGGTCTGGGCGATAGAGCACTGACGGGTCTCTATGGCAGTCAGGGTGTCGACAAAGTCAGTCAGAGTGAGGTCACCAGGGTGGGTGCTAAGGAAGTGGTCGCGGGCAGTAGCAAGATGATCAGGGAGGCGGGTGGCAAGCAGGTAGAGGGCAGAGCAGAGGGGCGGCTGAAAGGCTCTAAGCTGGGTCTCAGTGCAGGCAGCACGCCAGGTCGCGTCTATCGTGCGCAGGTGAGCGGCTAGGTCAGTGACAGTAGGGAAGGACGCAAGGTCAGGGAAGAGCATCGGCAGGATCAGGCGACCTACAGAGGCCGCAGGCGGGGTGGAATAGCGCTTGACGACGGCCTCTAGAAACTCTTGCGCAGTCGTGACTGACCTAAAGCGTGGGCGCTCAGACAGGGGGAGGGCATGACTGATCGCAAGCTGCGCGACAGTGTCATGCGACAGCCAAACTGAGTGGGCAAGGGCAGCAGCTGCAGCGGACTCATGGTCAACGGACGAGGGGTCAGCGGGCAGGGGAGCTGGGGGGTCAGGGCAGGGGAGCGTACTGTCAAGGTGGACCATCAGGGAGTGGCCATCCTGCCGCTGACCAGTGAGGTGACGCCGGAGGTCGACCAACCACGTGTCAAACTCGATCGGCTCTCCCTCTGCGTCGAAGCGGAGCACGGAGTCTGCCATCAGGAGCGATGCAGCAGCGGCGCAGCGCTGTACGGTGCAGAGCGGTGCAGTGCGGTGCTGTGCGGTGATGTGCGATGCAGAGCGGTGCAGTGCAGTGCTGTGCTGTGCTGTGCGGTGCAGAGTGGTGCAGTGCGGTGCAGAGCGATACAGCATGGTGTAGTGCGGTGCTGTGCGGTGTAGAGCGGTGTCTGGCGGTGACAGTCGGGAAGGACGAGCCGGGCACGAGTCGGAGGTGGGCGGCGGCGAAACGAACGCGGGGCCGGCGCGGAGCGGGCGTGAAAAGGCCGGCTAGGAGAGGGCGCGGGGCCAACAAGGGGCGGGCGCAAGGGGCCGGTACGGGGCGAGCGCGACGAGGGCCCGAGGGGCCGGCTAGGGACGGATGCGACGCCTCGGGGGAGGGGCCGGCTAGGGACGGGCGCAATGGCTGGGACGGGCGCGACGGCTGGGACGGGCGCGACGGCGCTGGGAGCCGGCTAGGACGGCCGCGGCGGCTCAGGGGGGGGGCGGCTAGGACGGGCGCAACGGTGCAGGGGGGCGACTAGGACGGGCACGACGGCTCAGAGGGCTGGCTAGGACGGGCGCGAACGGCGCAGGGGGCCGGCTAGGGACAGGCGCGACGGCTCAGGGGGCCGGCTAGGACGGGCGCGATGGCTCAGGGGGCCGGCTAGGATGGGCGCGAACGGCTCAGCGGGCCGGCTAGGACGGGCGCGAACGCCTCAGGGGGCTGGCTAGGACGGGCGCGACGGCGCAGGGGGCCGGCTAGGAACAGGCGCGACGAGGGGGCCGGCTAGGACGGGCGCGAACGGCTCAGGGGGCTGGCTAGGACGGGCGCAACGGCTCTGGGGGCCGGCTAGGATGGGCGCGAACGGCACAGGGGGCCGGCTAGGAACAGGCGCGACGAATCAGGGGGTCGGCTAGGACGGGCGCGAACGGCTCAGGGGGCCGGCTAGGACGGGCGCCACGGCTCAGGGGGGCGGCTAGGACGGGCGCGAACGGCGCAGGGGGCCGGCTAGGAACAGGCGCGACGGCTCAGGGGGCCGGCTAGGACGGGCGCGAACGGCTCAGCGCGGCGGCTAGGACGGGAGCGAACGGCTCAGGGGGCCGGCTAGGACGGGCGCGACGGCTCAGGGGGGCGGCTAGGGACGGGCGCGACGGCTCAGGGGGCTGGCTAGGACGGGCGCGAACGGCTCAGGGGGCCGGCTAGGACGGGCGCGACGGCTCAGGGGGCCGGCTAGGACGGGCGCGAATGGCGCAGGGAGCTGGCTAGAAGCAGGCGCGACGGGCTAGGGGCGGCGCGACGAGGGCCTAGGGCGTAAGCGTGGGCGGCGGGACCTACCTACCAAGCGTGATACCATCTTAACATAGGATTGAATGTCGAGAGAAAAACGTACAAGGGTATAAGCCTAAGTGTTGTACCCTCTAAGATACAAACCTATACAGTCCATACAAACACAACCTATATATATGTTTGACATGATGGTCTGAAAATCAGACCGGATTTTTATGTTTCATCTGATTTTTTTACGAGCCAAATATATTCGTCTGATCGTTCAGACAAGTTATAAGAATTCGTCTGAAAAATCAGACTAGGTGTACACATTCATCTGATTTATCAGACCGGCCGTTTTTTTCCGTCTGAGACCAACAAATCTGCCCTTCAAGTAGCAGGGCCACTAGTCCACATGCCCACTGGGCCACTGCCTGCCACCCAGTCCCATGTGCACCGCAACACGCGCATTCAATTCTACCCTGAGCACGGCAGCAAAACAGTCCAGCGCTTACAAAAACGTCTGGATTCTCAGACACGTGCTTGCATTTCGTCTGAATCGTAAGACTGGCAAAAAAAATCCATCTGACGGTCAGACAAAGCTCTAAGAACCCGTCTGATTTTCAGACTGCCCTAAAAACTAGCAGGAGCCCTGCTTCCTAGACTCGCGTGCTACAGTGTCGCAAATTTTGACACGAAATGTTTCAGTGCAATTCAGCGAAGTGCGAAGTGAGATTCGGCTTCCCGAGATTCAGGGACGTGTTTTAAAACCTCTTTTCAGACGAGCAGATTTTCAGACAAGCGCGAATGTGCATAGTAAAATTTCGACGCCAGCTGGTTTTATGAGGTTGAGAGCGATGGAACGCAAATATGAAATAGGAGTATTCCGAAAAGTGGTCCTGGGAACACGCTCTCAAGGTCGCGCGTGAGTCTGGGAAGAGGCTCGTAGGAACACGCTCTCAGTCCCACTGCCATGCCAGTGGTAATGTAACTATTAGAAGACTAACTTAGCTAGGAAGGTAGGCGGCCATGAAATGGCGAGAGGTTTAGGAGCTAGGAGAGAAAGTCGACGAGAGAAGAGAGGATGAACTAGAAGAGAGAGAGGCATACAAGGAGGGAGTTGTGTCAAATATATTTGTATGTGATGTTGTAGACCATATAGGGTTGTGCTTTAGAGAGTACAGCCCCCTAGGCTATAATGCCTTGTACTCTCACATTCTAGTCATTCTTTCAGTTTGATATGGTATCATGAGTAGGTTAGGTCCCCTTCGCCCACCAGCGCTTCCGCCGTAGGTCCTAGCCGTCTTGCCGGCCCCGTCCCCTAGCGGCCCCTCGGCCCCGTCGACCAGCAGCCCCGCGGCCCCGTCCCCTAGCGGCCCCGCGGCCCCGTCCCCTAGCAGCCCCATCCCCTAGCGGCCCCTCGGCCCCGTCGACCAGTGGCCCCGCGGCCCCGTCCCCTAGCGGCCCCGCGGCCCCGTTCCCTAGCGGCCCCTCGGCCCCGTCGACCAGCGGCCCCGCGGCCCCGTCCCCTAGCGGCCCTGCGGCCCCGTCCCCTAGCGGCCCCTCGGCCTCGTCGACCAGCGGCCCCGCGGCCCCGTCCCCTAGCGGCCCCTTGGCCCCGTCAACCCGCGGCCCCGTCCTCGTAGCCGGCCCCGTCCCGCCGCCGGCCCGTTCCCCTAGCCGGCCCCGTCCTGCAGCCGGCCCCGTCCCGTCGCCGGCCCCGTCCCAAAGCCGACCCCGTCGCATAGGCGACCACGCCAAGCCGACTTCGCCAGGTAGCTGGCCCCGTCACCTAGCCGACCCCGTCGCCGTGTCGGCTCCGTCGCCCAGCCGGCCCGCACTGACCCCACACCACACTGCACCGCCCTGCACCGCACTGCACCGCCTTGCACCGCACTGTACCGCACTCTACCGCACTGCACCGCACTACACTGTACTGCCCCGCCCTTCTGGCGTCGCACCGGCCCTGATGGCGGACTCGATGCTGCGCTTTGACACGGAGGGCCAGCCAGTCGAGTTCGACACGTGGCTCGTCGACCTCCGCCTTCACCTCACTGGTCAGTGGCAGGACGGCCACTCCTTGGCCGTCCACCTCGACGGTACGCTCCCCTGCCCTGACCCTCCTGCTGCCCTACCCGCTGACCCCTCGTCTGCTGACCGTGAGTCCGTTGCCGCTGCCGCCCTTGCCCGCTCAGTCTGGCTGTCGCGTGACGCAATCGCACAGCTTGCGATCAGTCATGCCCTCCCCCTGTCTCAGCGCCCACGGTTTCAGTCAGTCAGGACTGCGCAGGAGTTCCTCGAGGTTGTTGTCGCACGCTACTCCACCCCATCCGCTGCCTCTGTCGGTCGTATGATCCTGCCCATGCTCTTTCCCGATCTCGCGTCTTTCCCCACTGTCGCTGACCTGGCCGCCCACCTGCGCACGCTAGACGCGACTTGGTGCGCTGCCTGCACTGAGTCCCAGCTTCGTGTCTTTCAGCCACCCATCTGCTCTACTCTCTACCTGCTTGCCACCCGCCTTCCTGACCACCTTGCTACTGCCCGCGATCACTTCCTTAGTCTCCACCCCGCTGACCTCACCCTCACTGACTTTGTCGACACCATGTCTGCCATAGAGACCCGCCAGCGCTCTATCACCCAGTCTAGCGGTACTGTGCCGGTCACTATCTTTCAGGGTTGTGCCCCCGCTCAGTGTACTTTCTCTGACGGTTCTGCTACTGTCGCTAAGACGGCCTGCTGTGGCGACAGCCGCCGCAGCGCCCGGGGAAGGGTCGCCGCCCCGAGGATGGGCGCGGCGGCGGTAGTGGAGGAGGGGGTGGAGGAGGTGGTGGAGCCAGGCCGCCCGCTGGTAGTACGGACAAGGGGACTGGGGATGGTGCCTCCGAGCAGCAGGACCAGCAGCAGCAGCAGGCGCCGCAGCAGCAGCCACAGCAGCAGCAGCAGCGGCGGGCTGGTGGTCTCCCGACCGGGTGGCCTGGCGCTGGTGGTGGCGGTGGATGTGGTGGTCGTGCGCGCAGTGTGCCGTCGGGTGGTAGTTCGGGTGACGGGCGCTGTCAGTACCAGCTCCAGACCAATCCTCGTCGCGGCTCCTTGTGCGGTAAGATCGGTCACACCCCCGCCCGCTGTTTTCGTCGCCTAGACGACCTGTTTCGTCTTCGCTTCGGCCCGTCGCCCGGCCTCCCTGACTGGCACAGCTTGCTTCGCCGTAGTGTTCAGATCTTTGATATGGGCATGGATGAGATTAGCTCTGCTGTGTATGTGCTGTATGTTGATAACTCTAGTGTGACTGGTTCCTACTACCCCTTGTCGCCTAGTGTAGGTGTGCCTAGTCCGGCCTCCCTTGCTACGTCAGGCATAGGATCCCCTGCCTTGTTTAGTCTTGGCTCCTCCCTCGCCACTCCGACCCTGGCCGCCACTGCTGTGCTCTCCTTTATCCTGGACTCTCGCGCTTCCCGGTGTTTCTTTTGCGACTCCACTACGCTGACGCCGCTTGCCGCTCCCGCCGCAGTTTCCCTTGCCGACCCCTCTTCTGGTCCGGTAGTCGCCCATAGCTCCACCACCCTTCCCTGTCCGGCGGTTCCTTCGGGCTCTCTTACATGCCTGTACATCCCCTCGTTCTCTAGCAACCTAGTTGGTGTCAGCTGCCTCCAGGACCTTGGCGTCACCACTACGTTTCCTGGTCACGAGCGGTACGCTGTCTGTACCGAGGCCGCCACTGGTGCTCCCCTCACCACGTTCCGCCGGGACTCGGTGTCTGGCCTGTTCACGCTGGACACCGCGCCCCCCCCGGTTGGGACGTCTCCCCAGGTGGTTGCGTCTACCCAGATTGCTGTGGCTTGCTCGTGTCGTTCGCTTACTCACCCGACACTTCTGTGGCACCACCGTCTAGGTCACCCCGCGCTCCCGCGTCTACGTTACATGTCTCAGCACGGTCTTGTCCTAGGTCTCCCAGCGTCATTCCCTGAGTTGCCCTCCTCCCAAGCGCCACAGTGCACGCCCTGCGTCAAGGGCCGGCTCCGCCGTGCCCCTCACTCCTCCTCCTTCCCCCCCACCGCCGCACCACTACAGACCCTGCACATGGACGTCTGGGGCCCTGCCCCCGTCCATGGGCCGCGTTGAGAGCGCTACTTCCTCATGCTTGTCGACGACTACACGCGTTACACCACGGTTTTTCCCCTGGAGCGGAAGGCCGACGTGCCTGACGCTCTTATCCTTTGGTTGGTCTCTGCGCGTGTGCACCACGGTCTCCCTGTCGTGCGTCTTCACTCCGACCGTGGTGGCGAGTTTGCCTCCGGCGTCCTTGGTCGTTTCTGTCGTGCGGAGGGCATCACCCAGACGTTCACCCTGCCGGACTCCCCGCAGCAGAATGGGGTCATGAGCAACGCATCGGTTTGGTTATGGAAGTGGCTCGTACCTCCATGATCCATGCCAGTGCACCCCATTTTTTGTGGCCGTTCGCCGTTCGCTACGCCACTCACCAGCTTAACCTGTGGCCGCACCCCCAGTAGCCGCAGGTTTCACCGACCCTTCTTTGGACTGGGTCCCCTAGTGACGCGTCTGCGTTCCATGTCTGGGGCTGCCTTGCTCACGTTCGTGCCTCTGGCACGGACAAGCTCGCTGCCCGCACCGTCCATTTTGTCTTCCTCGGTTTCCCCCTCGACTCGTCTGACTGGCACTTCTACCACCCGCCGTCTCACCGTTTCTTTCACTCTCGCGACGTCACCTTTGACGAGTCCGTCTCCTTCTACCACCGCTTTCCCCACCGTGGTCCCCCGGTTACTCCCCCCCTGTTTCTGGTTCCCCCTCCCCCGGCCGCCCCTTCTCCTCCCCCTCCCCGCCCTGCCTCGTCTGGTGTCTCTCACGTCACCCCCCTTCCCGTCGGTTGTCCCGGTCGAGGAGTCTGCTGACTCTAGTGGCCGTGCGGCACATTCCTCGCCGCCCGCCCCTCCCCCGGTGTCTCCTCCTCCGTCGTCGCAGTAGCCGTCGTCGCAGCTGCAGTCGCCGCAGACGTCGTCGCAGCTAGTTCATCGACCCTGGGGGTGCTTGCGTTGAGGAGGGTGCTCATCCTGGGGTTCCTGTCGTGGCTTGTCCCGGCGGGCCTGGGGGTGGTACCGGTGCTGGAGAGGTTCCAGGTTCTGGGGGTGATGGAGTGGAGTGTTCCGGAGTTGGCCGTGGAGTAGCTGGCGGTCCCGGTGTCGCCGTCATGCCGCCGCAACAGCAGTCGCCGCCGGTGTCAGCCCTTTGCCTGCTCGGCATTCCGTCCCCTGACCGCGCGTCTGTGCCTCCTCCACCGTCTGCTCCCCTTCCTGTCTATGGCCCCGTGTTCCCTCCTCCGGACTCGTCTCCGGCTCGTCTTCCCCCGAGTTCTACTCCTGTGTCTCCTCCTCTGTTTCCTGACCCGACACCTCCATCTCACGTCTGGTCCCGCCGTCCCTCTCGTGCTCGTCCTGTCTCTCCTGTTCCGCGCTCTCACCCTATGTTGCTTCGTTCCCACGCATCTCGTCCTCCCCTCCTGTCGTCGCCTCCTCCGTCCTCCCTTCTTGTCGCACCTCCCCCTCTGTCTGACTGCCCTTGTGCAGCTCGTCCTCTTGTTCCTCGGGTCCTTGCCTCTCTCGTTACCGACCCGTCTGTTCGCTTTTTGCGTCTTGACGCTCTTGTCGCTGCGGTCGCTGAATTCGCCTCTACCCGCCACCTTGACTACGCCACTGCTCTGGTCTCTGACCCTACTCGTCCTCCGACCGTCGGGGGTGCTCCTACCCTCGGCTGTGACGTCCTGGAGGACCGCCAGTACGAGCTTGCTTTCCTGTCCGAGGCTGCTCCCCATCTCTGTTCCATGCTGCTATTCCCTGAGGGTGACCCAGACGCTTTCGACATCCCGACCCCTCGCACCTATGCTGAGGCGACCTCGGGACCCTGGGCCTCTTAGTGGATAGCTACCATAGAATAGGAGATGGCATCTTGGAGATCCACCAGCACCTACGTCGACGCAGTTCCCCCTCCTGGGGTGAACGTAGTCGATGGCCGGAGACTCTTCAAGGTGAAGCGCCCCCCTAGAGAGCCGCCTGTGTTCAAGGCGCGCTACGTGGCTAGAGGCTTCAGTCAGCGTGAGGGGGTGGACTTCTTTCAGACCTTCGCCTCGACCCCGAAGATGGCTACACTTCAGGCGCTGCTACACGTAGCAGCACTGCGTGACTATGAGTTACACTCCCTCGACTTCTCCACTGCGTTTCTTCAGGGCAGCCTATACGAGCAGGTCTACCTGCGCCGCCTTCAGGGTTTCACTGGTACCTTCCCTCTTGGGACCCAGTGGCTTCTGCGGTGCCCAGTCGACCGCTTGCAACAGGCGCCCCGTGAGTGGCACGACACACTGCGTGCTACCCTTGCTGATCTGCAGTTCTTTTCGTCCTTTGCAGACCCCTCGCTCTTCGTTCGTGCTGGCCAGACCCCTACATCCTTGTTTACGTAGACGACCTGGTCTTTGCCACTGCAGACAGGGACGCACTAGCCTCCGTGAAGGCAGAGCTGCTGAAGAGACATACCTGCACTGACCTAGGAGAACTGCGCCACTACCTTGGCCTCCTGATCTCCAGGGACAGAGCAGCGCGCACCATCACTTTCACCCAGTCCCACCTGGTGCGACAAGTCCTCCAGAGGTTCGGTCTTCAGTTCTCCTCCGCACAGCCCACACATCTGCCAGTAGATCACAGGCTCTCTGCTCCTGTTCCTGAGGAGTCAGTAGAGCCCAGTGGTCCATACGCAAAGCTGGTGGGTTGCCTCATGTACGTGATGACTTGCACTCGTCCAGATCTCGCATACCCTCTTAGCATCTTGGCTTGCTTTGTGGCCACAGGCAGACACCGACCACAGCACTGGTCGGCCGCTAAGAGGGTTTTGCATTATCTAGCATGTACATCGGGCGTGGGGTTAGTGCTAGGTGGACGCAGGCCAGTGGTCCTTACTGGGCACACAGACGCTTCTTGGGCAGACGACGCTGAGACCCTCAGGTCCTCGCAGGGCTACTTCTTTAGCCTTGGTTCAGGTGTCGTCTCGTGGAGAGCTACTCGCTCCTCGTCTGTTGCCCAGTCCAGCTGTGAGGCCGAGATCTATGCTGGTGCCATGGCGGCACAGGAGCTCCGCTGGCTGACCTTCTTGCTCACTGACTTAGGTGAGCGGCTTAGCTCTACCCCGGTCCTGTACGCTGACAGCAGGGCAATGATCCTCCTGTGTCAGGAGCCTCGACTTGAGGGCAGAGCGAAGCACATCTAGTTGCGGTACTTCCTCCTGCGCGAGCTACAGCAGCGCCGCCAGGCTCGTGTAGTACACTTGGCCTCCGGTGCCAACACAACTGATATCTTTACGAAGGCGCTTGCGCCTAAAGATCATCAGCGGCACTGTGTACAGCTAGGTCTCGTTCCTGTAGCCTCTCACTTGCTAGGGCCTTTATTATGTACAGACCTTTATATATATTTTACCCTGACTGACCTTGTGGCCTCTCCCAGTGGCTGGACTAGTAGTGCCGCCCTGGTCTTGCTCTTGCCTTGGTTTGTACTTGTTTGACTGATCTTTTGACCCTTGCCTCAGAGGTTGGACTAGTAGTGCCACTTGAACTGCTTGTCTCTCAACAGACACTGCCCCTATCCAGTCTAGGGGGTGTGTCAAACAAATTTGTACCGTATGTGATATTGTAGACCGTATAGGGTTGTGCCTTACAGAGTACAGCCCCCTAGGTTATGAAGGCTTGTACTCTCACATTCTAGTCATTCTTTCAGTTTGATAGTTGTACCCTCTACAGTAAAGTTTGATAACCTACCAAGCCTACAATTATATAACAAATATAATTTAACACACCCCCTAGGCTTCGTAGTGGCAAGCCCACCACACTCACAGCACACTAAGCCACACACCCCCTAGCACCCCCATACTCAGCAGCAGCGACAGCGACTTCAGCACGGTCATCCCCACGACGCGTGAGGTGGGGCGATGTCGACAACGAGGGCAGCGGCTGCAACGGCGGCGACGGCGGCAGCGTCGACATCGGCGGCGGCGGCGGTGTGCGGCGGCGGCGGCTTCGACGACAGCTGCCGGCGGCGGCGGAGCTCACTGCACTCGGCGGCGTGGCCGGGCTCTGCAACGGTAGGACGGCCGGCGCGAAGTAGCCGTCGGCTGTGGCAAGGAAGAGGGGACGCAGGGGAAGGGGGGCAGGGCTGCATCAGCGGAGCCCGGGAGCATGCCGCCCCGTGTGGCGCGCTGGCTGCACGCGGGCGTGCTGGCCAGCGCTAAGAAGAGGCGCTGGCCGCTGCCGTCCGTGCCGTCCGCGCGCTGTCGCGTAGACGCCGTAGCAGCACGACGGCGCCGTAACGCCGCGGCAGTTTGACGTCGACACCGACGCCGCCGCGGTTTGACGTCGACGGCGCGACGCCACGGCATCTCGTCGCGACGGCCGCGGCAGCACGACGCGGCCACGGCAGCACGACGCGGCCGCCATGGCAGCGCGAGAGAGAGTAGAAGAGCGCGGCGGAAGCGTGAGGAGCAGGCCCACAAGGAACGAACAGCTCTGATTCCATGTTAGAAGACTAACTTAGCTAGGAAGGTAGTCTTAGAACAGAAGAATTGTTGAATAGAGAGAGAGTACAAGGGTATATACCTAAGAGTGTTGTACCCTCTAAGAGGCGACCCTATACAGTCTATACAAACATGAGTTATACTTATGTTTGACACACCCCCTAGACTGCATAGGGGAATGACCTGAACAAGCAGCTCAGGGCGGCACTACTAGTCCAACCTCTGAGACAAGGGTCTAAAAGACCAGTCAGACGGAGTTGAGACAAGGCAAGAACAAGACCAGGGCGGCACTACTAGTCCAACCACTGGGAGAGGACACAAGTCCAGTCTGAGTATGCATATAAAGGACTGTACAAAGTCAAGGCCCTAGCAAGTGAGAGGCTACAGGAACTAGACCAAGCTGTACGCAGTGCCGCTGATGATCTTTAGGCGCAAGCGCCTTCGTAAAGATATCAGCTGTGTTGGCACCTGAGGCCAAGTGTACTACGCGAGCCTGGCGTCGCTGCTGTAGCTCGCGCAGGAGGAAGTATCGCAGCTGAATATGCTTTGCTCTGCCCTCGAGTCGAGGCTCCTGACACAGGAGGATCATGGCCCTGTTGTCAGCGAACAGGACCGGGGCAGAGCTAGGCCGCTCACCTAAGTCAGTGAGCAAGAAGGTCAGCCAGCGGAGCTCCTGTGCCGCCATGGCACCAGCGTAGATCTCAGCCTCACAGCTGGACTGGGCAACAGAGGAGGAGCGGGTAGCTCTCCACGAGACGGCACCTGAGCCAAGGCTGAAGCAGTAGCCCTGGGTAGACCTGAGTGTCTCGGCATCGTCTGCCCACGAAGCGTCTGTGTGTCCAGTAAGGACCACTGGCCTGCGTCCTCCTAGCACTAACCCCATGCCCGATGTACTAGCAAGATAACGCAAAACCCTCTTAGCGGCAGACCAGTGTTGCGGTCGGTGTCTGCCTGTGGCCACAAAGCGAGCCAGGATGCTGAGAGGGTATGCGAGATCTGGGCGAGTGCAAGTCATCAGGTACATGAGGCAACCCACCAGCTCTGCGTAGGGGCCGCTGGGCTCTACCGACTCCTCAGACACTGGAGCGGAGAGTCTGTGGTCTACAGGCAGAAGGGTGGGCTGTGCAGAGGAGAACTGAAGGCTGAACCTCTGAAGGACCTGGCGCACCAAGTGTGACTGAGTCAGGGTGATGGTGCGCGCTGCTCTGTCCCTGGAGATCTGCAAGCCAAGGTAACGGCGCAGTTCTCCAAGGTCAGTGCACGTGTGTCTCTTCAGCAGCTCTGCCTTCACGGAGGCTAGTGCGTCCCTGTCTGCTATGGCAAAGACCAGGTCGTCGACGTAAACAAGGATGTAGAACGGAGTCTGGCCAACACGAACGAAGAGTGAGGAGTCTGCGGAAGCCGGAAAGAACTGCAAGTCAGCAAGCGTAGCACGGAGAGTGTCGTGCCACTCACGGGGAGCCTGGCGCAGGCCGTAGACAGGGCGCCGCAGGAGCCACTGGGTCCCAGGAGGGAAGGTGCCAGTAAAGCCCTGAGGGCGACGCAAGTAGACCTGCTCGTGTAGGCTGCCCTGAAGGAAGGCAGTGGAGAAGTCGAGGGAGTGAAGCTCGTAGTCACGCTGAGCAGCTATGTGTAACAGAACCCGAAGAGTAGTCATCTTCGGGGTCGGAGCGAAGGTCTGGAAGAAGTCCACCCCCTCACGCTGACTGAAGCCTCTAGCCACGTAGCGCGCCTTGAACACAAGCGGCTCTCCAGGAGGGCGCTTCACCTTGAAGAGCCAGCGGCCATCGACTACGTTCACCCCAGGCGGGGGAACTGCGTCGACGAAGGTGCCGGTGGATCTCCAAGATGCCATCTCCTGCTCCATGGCACCTATCCACTGAGAGGCCCAAGGTCCCGAGGTCGCCTCAGCGTAAGTGCGAGGGGTCGGGATGTCGAAAGCGTCTGGGTCACCCTCAGGGACTAGCAGCATGGAACAGAGATGGGGAGCAGCCTCGGACAGGAAAGCAAGCTCGAACTGGCGGTCCTCCAGGACGTCACTGCCAAGGGCAGAAGCACCCCCGACAGACGGAGGACAGGCAGGGTCAGAGACCAGAGCAGTGGCGTAGTCAAGGCGGCGGGTAGAGGCGAAGTCAGCGACCGCAGCAACAAGAGCGTCAAGGCACGAGACCGGAACAGACGGGTCGGTAACGAGAGAGGCAAGGACCCGAGGAATAAGAGGACGAGCGGCACGGAGGTAGTCAGACAGCGGGGGGGGTGCAACAACAAGGGAGGACGGAGGAGGCGACGGGAGAAGGGGAGGACGAGACGCGTGGGAACGAAGCAACATAGGGTGGGAGCGCAAGACAGGCGAGGCAGGACGAGCACGGGAGGGACGGTGAGACCAGACGTGCGACGGAGGAGTCGGGTTAGGAGACAGGGGAGGGGACACAAGAGGGGAACGAGGAGGAAGACGGGCCGGGGACGAGTCCGGCGGAGGGAACACAGGGCCGTAGACGGGAAGAGGAGGAGACGGTCGGAGAGGAACAGCCGCAGGGTCAGGGGACGGAAGGCCGAGCAGGCGAAGGGCTGACACCGGCGGGGACTGCTGCTGCGGCGGCACAACGGCGACACCGGGACTGCAAGCGGCTCCGCGGCTACCACCGGCACACTCCACACCAGCACCCCCAGAGGATCCACCCCCAGAGCTACCGGGACTAGCACCCCCAGAGTCAACGAATGGGTGCTGCGACGGCGGCTGCGGCGGCGGCAGCGACAACGACGGCTGCAGCGGTGGCAGAGGCGGTGGAGGAGGGGACTGGGGAGGGGACGCCGGGGGAGGGGCGGCCGGCGAGGACTGCGCAGCAGGGCCACCAGAGTCAGAAGACTCCTCAACCGGGTCCACCGACGGAAGGAGGGTGACGTGGGACACACAAGAGGGGGCAGGACGGGGAGGAGGAGGGGGAGGGGCAGGGACTACCGGGGAAGGAGTGACCAGGAACAGGGGGGGGGTAACCGGGGGACCGCGGTGGGGGAAGCGACGGTAGTAGGAGACGGACTCGTCAAAGGTGACGTCGCTAGAGTGAAAGAAGCGGTGAGACGGCGGGTGGTAAAAGTGCCAGTCAGACGCGTCAAGGGGAAAGCCGAGGAAGACGCAGGGAAGGGTGCGGGCAGTGAGCTTGTCCGTGCCGGAGGCACGGACGTGAGCAAGGCAGCCCCAGACGTGGAACGCAGACGCGTCACCAGGAGACCCAGTCCAAAGACGGGTCGGCGAAACCTGCGGCTACTGAGGGTGCGGCCACAGGTTAAGCTGGTGAGAAGTGTAGCGCACAGCGAACGGCCACAGAAAATGGGGTGCACCGGCATGGATCATGGAGGTGCGAGCCACCTCCATGACCAAATCGATGCGTCGCTCAGCGAACCCATTCTGCTGTGGGGAGTCCGGTAGGGTGAACGTCTGGGAGATGTCCTCCGCACGACAAAAGCGACCAAGGACACCTGAGGCAAACTCGCCACCACGGTCGGAGTGAAGACGCAAGACAGGGAGACCGCGGTGGACACGCGCAGAGACAAGCCAGGGGATGAGAGCGCCAGGCACGTCGGCCTTGCGCTCCAGGGGAAAGACTGTGGTGTAACGAGTAAAGTCGTCGACAAGCACAAGGAAGTAGCGCTCGCGACGTGGCCCAGGGACGGGGGCGGGGCCCCAGACGTCCAGGTGTAGGGTCTGCAGCGGCGCGGCGGTAGGGGGAAACGAGGAGGAGTGAGGGGCACGGCGAAGCCGACCCTCGACACAAGGCGTGCAAGGTGGGGCTGGGGAGGAGGGAAACGCGGGGAGAGAACCTGGGAGACCCGGGACAAGACCGTGCTGGGACATGTGACGCAGACGCGGGAGCGCAGGGTGACCTAGGCGGTGGTGCCAAAGGAGAGTCGGGTGAGTGAGGGACCGACAGGAGCAGGCAGCAGCAACCTGGGTAGACGCAGCCACCTGAGGGAGCGCCCCGGCCGGGGGGGTCACGGTGTCCAGAGTGAACAGGCCGGACACCGGGTCCCGGGGGAACGTGGACAGGGGGGCACCCGTGGCGGCCTCGGTACAGACAGCATACCGCTCGTGACCAGGGAACGTAGTGGTGACGCCAAGGTCCTGGAGGCAGCCGACACCAACTAGGTTCCTGGAGAACGAGGGGATATGCAGACCTGTGAGAGTGCCCGAAGGAACCGCCGGACAGGGAAGGGTGGTGGAACTGCGGGCGACTACCGGACCGCCGGAGGGGTCAGCAAGAGAAACGGCAGCAGGAACAGGAAGCGGCGTCAGTGTGGTGAAGTCGCGGAAGAAACACCGGGAAGCGCCAGAGTCCAAGGTGAAGGAAAGCGAAGCAGAGGCGTCTGGCGACGGAACGACGGCGGAAGCACCAAGACCAGGGCCCTAGATATCAGCCTTTTTACGCTGATTCAGCCTTTTTTCAGACATTTTGTTGGTACCAAGGCTGAACACTCAGCCTTTTTTGTTTAGTGGGCCCTGAAAAATCAGCCTTTTTATTTGTGTGTTGTCTGAATTTTCAGCCTTTCTTTTAGGGTGTACTCTGAAGCATCAGTGCATGTATGTGGGGGGGCGCTGAAACCGAGTACAGCGTCATTTGCCCGGCTCCCCCGCCCAGTCAGACACACCCACCCGCAACCCCAAAGAAATCGGCTAAGTCCTCTGCAGGCAGTCACACCGAACTCAGAACACCTGCATGCCAGAAGTTTTTTGCTAAGTCCCCTGCAACCAGTCACAAATCACTCACACCCCTCTCATACCCCCGCAACCAAGGAAGATTTGCAGAGTCTCCGCTCCACCCTACAGCCACACACGTACCTCCCTTCTCCCACTTCCCCACAACCAAGGGTACATATAGTACAGTTACTAAACCACTGTATATGGAAAACTCCTCATGCAGACACGTGTCCCCTCCCTGTTGCGATGGTGGTGTTTGAGGGCGTATTCTTCGCCAGTAGCAGGACACTTGCCACAAACTTACAGACGCTCACGATCGTCTCCCATATCTCAGGCTGGAATATCGACCGTAAAAAACTCGCCACAAAACGGCCAGCCACATCGGTGAGGAATGCGCCCTGACTAGATGTGGGTCGGGCACCACGTTGACGCGAAATTACCTTAAAAAACCCCGCGATTGAAAGGTAATCATAAAACATTCGTGCATATTCAAGGTTTCTTTCAGCTGCATCCGGATTCCAAAGCCCAACGCAGGCCACACTTTCACCCGTTTGCGTCGGTTTCAATTCCTAGTATCGATGCTTATATCGAAGGTATTTCTTACTTAGACCGGAAAATTGTCACTGCGCCAGCCAATCATCGGAATGTCAAGTGCGCAGCCAGGACATAACCTCATTACTGAAAGCCTGCGCTAATCTACAAAGCGCTGCTGAATCTGTGCATCAGACTTTTTCTTCTAGGTAACGCTGATTGATCAGCGAAATTTTTTTTGCCAACACTGAAAATTCAGCCTTTTTTCCAGGGGCAAGGCTGATACATCAGCCTAATTTTGGGGGGTGAGGCTGACGAATCAGCGTACCCAAAAATGAATCTTAGGCCCTGACCAAGACTACACAAAGCAGGGGATCCTACGCCTGACGCAGCAGGGGAGGCTAAGCTAGGCACACCTACACGAGCCGGCCATGAAATGGCGAGAGGTTAAGGAGCTAGGAGAGAAAGTTGACGAGAGAAAAGAGGATGAACTAGGAGAGAGAGAGAGGCATACGAGGGAGTTGTACCCTCTACAGTAGAGTTCGATAACCTACCAACCAAGCCTACAATTATATAACAAACATAATTTAACAATAACATATCAAACAGTAAAATTAATGAATAGCGAGAGAGAGTACACAAACATATACCTAACTGTTGTACTCTCTAGAAGATGACCCTATACAGTCTATACAAGCATGATAACTAAACATGTTTGACACACCCCCTGGACTGCATAGGGGAATGTTCTAGACAAGCAGCTCAGGGTGGCACTACTAGTCCAGCCTCTGAGACAAGGGTCTAAAAGACCAGTCAGAAGGAGTACAGGCAAGGCAAGAACTAGTACAGGGCGGCACTACTAGTCCAACCACTGTAAAAGGACACAAGTCCAGTCTGAGTGTACACACAGATATATAGGACAGTACAGAGTCAAGGCCCGAGTAAGTGAGAGACTACAGGTACCAGACCAAGCTGCACACAGTGCCGCTGATGATCTTTAGGCGCAAGCGCCTTCGTAAAGCTAGGTGTACTACGCGAGCCTGGCGACGCTGCTGTAGCTCACGCAGGAGGAAGTACCGCAGCTGGATGTGCTTCGCTCTGCCCTCGAGTCGAGGCTCCTGACACAGGAGGATCATGGCCCTGTTGTCAGCGTACAGGACCGGGGCAGAGCTAGGCCGCTCACCTAAGTCAGTGAGCAAGAAGGTCAGCCAGCGGAGCTCCTGTGCCGCCATGGCACCAGCGTAGATCTCGGCCTCACAGCTGGACTGGGCAACAGACGAAGAGCGGGTAGCTCTCCACGAGACAGCACCTGAACCAAGGCTAAAGCAGTAGCCCTGGGAAGACCTGAGCGTCTCGGCGTCGTCTGCCCAAGAAGCGTCTGTGTGTCCAGTAAGGACCACTGGCCTGCGTCCGCCTAGCACTAACCCCATGCCCGATGTACTTGCAAGATAACGCAAAACCCTCTTAGCGGCAGACCAGTGCTGAGGTCGGTGCCTGCCTGTGGCCACGAAACGAGCCAGGATGCTGAGAGGGTATGCGAGATCTGGGCGAGTGCAAGTCATCAGGTACATGAGGCAACCCACTAGCTCAGCGTAAGGACCACTGGGATCTACCGACTCCTCAGGAACTGGAGCGGAGAGTCTGTGGTCCAGAGGAAGAGGGGTGGGCTGTGCGGAGGAGAACTGAAGGCCGAACCTCTGAAGGACCTGGCGCACCAAGTGTGACTGAGTCAGGGTGATGGTGCGCGCAGCTCTGTCCCTGGAGATCTGCAAGCCAAGGTAACGGCGCAGCTCTCCAAGGTCAGTGCAGGTGTGTCTCTTCAGCAGCTCTGCCTTCACGGAGGCCAGTGCGTCCCTGTCAGCAGTGGCAAAGACCAGGTCGTCTACGTAGACGAGGATGTAGAACAGAGTCGAGCCAGCACGAACGAAGAGCGAGGGGTCTGCAGAGGACGGAAAGAACTGCAGGTCAGCAAGGGTAGCACGCAAAGTGTCGTGCCACTCACGAGGCGCCTGGCGCAGGCCGTAGACTGGCCGCCGCAGAAGCCACTGGGTCCCAGGGGGGAAGGTGCCAGTAAAGCCCTGAGGGCGACGCAGGTAGACCTGCTCGTGAAGGCTGCCCTGAAGAAAGGCAGTGGAGAAGTCGAGGGAGTGAAGCTCGTAGTCACGCTGAGCCGCTACGTGTACCAGCACCCGAAGAGTAGTCATCTTCGGGGTAGGAGCGAAAGTCTGAAAGAAGTCCACCCCCTCGCGCTGACTGAAGCCTCTAGCCACGTAGCGCGCCTTGAACACAGGCGGCTCTCCAGGAGGGCGCTTCACCTTGAAGAGCCAACGGCCATCGACCACGTTCACCCCAGGTGGGGGAACTGCGTCGACAAAGGTGCCGGTGGATCTCCAAGATGCCATCTCCTGCTCCATGGCAGCTATCCACTGAGAGGCCCAGGGTCCCGAAACCGCCTCAGCGTAAGTACGAGGGGTCGGGATGTCGAAAGCGTCTGGGTCACCCTCAGGGACTAGCAGCATGGAACAGAGATGGGGAGCAGCCTCGGACAGGAAAGCAAGCTCAAACTGGCGGTCCTCCAGGACGTCACTGCCGAGGGCAGGAGCACCCCCGACAGACGGAGGACAGGCAGGGTCAGAGACCAGAGCGGTGGCGTAGTCAAGGCGGCGGGTAGAGGCGAAGTCAGCGACCGCAGCGACGAGGGCGGCAAGACTCGACACGGGAACAGACGGGTCGGTAACGAGAGAGGCAAGGACCCGAGGAACAAGAGGACGAGCGGCACGAAAGGAGTCGGACAAAGGAGGAGACGCAACGACAAGAGAAGACGGAGGAGGAGACGGGAGGAGGGGAGGTCGAGACGCGTGGGAACGGAGCAACATAGGGTGAGAGCGCGGGACAGGGGAGACAGGACGAGCACGAGAGGGGCGGCGAGACCAGACGTGTGAGGGCGGCGTCGGGTCAGGAGACAGAGGAGGGGACACAGGAGGGGAACGGGGGGGAAGACGAGCCGGGGACGAGTCTGGCAGAGGGAACACGGGGCCGTAGACAGGAAGAGGGGGAGACGGCAGGAGAGGAATAGGCGCAGGGTCAGGAGACGGAAGGCCGAGCAGACGGAGGGCGGTCACAGGCGGGGACTGCTGCTGCGGCGACACAACACCAACACCAGGGCCACAAGCTGCGCGACGGCTGCCTCCCGAACCCTCCACACCTGCACCCCCAGAAGGGACACCCCCAGAGTCCACAAACGGCGGCAGCGACGACAGCGGCGGCGGCGGCGGCGGCTGCAGCGACGGCTGCGACGGCGGCGGCGGCGGAGACGACGGCTGCAGCAGCTGCGGCGACGGCGGCTGCGGAGGCGGTGGAGGAGGAGACACCGGGGGAGGGACAGATGGCGAGGACTGCGCCGGAGGACTACCAGAGTCAGAAGACTCCTCAACCGGGACGACCGACGGGAGGGGGGTGACGTGAGACACACCAGAGGGGGCCGGACGGGGGGGCGGGGGGGGGGAGGGGCAGGGACCACCAGGGAGGGAGGAACCAGGAAAAGGGGGGGGGTAACCGGGGGACCACGGTGGGGAAAGCGGCGGTAGAAGGAGACGGACTCGTCAAAGGTGACGTCGCGAGAGTGAAAGAAGCGGTGAGACGGCGGGTGGTAGAAGTGCCAGTCGGACGCGTCAAGGGGGAAACCGAGGAAGACGCAGGGGAGGGTGCGGGCAGTGAGCTTGTCCGTGCCAGAGGCACGAACGTGAGCAAGGCAGCCCCAGACGCGGAACGCAGACGCGTCACCAGGGGACCCGGTCCACAGAAGGGTCGGCGAAACCTGCGGCCGCTGGGGGTGCGGCCACAGGTTAAGCTGGTGAGCGGCGTAGCGCACGGCGAACGGCCACAGAAAATGGGGTGCACCGGCGTGGATCATGGAGGTGCGAGCCACCTCCATGACCAAACCGATGCGTCGCTCAGCGACCCCATTCTGCTGCGGGGAGTCCGGCAGGGTAAACGTCTGGGTGATGCCCTCCGCACGACAGAAGCGACCAAGGACACCTGAGGCAAACTCGCCACCCCGGTCGGAGTGAAGGCGCAAGGCAGGGAGACCGCGGTGGACGCGAGCAGAGACAAGCCAGGGGATGAGAACGTCAGGCACGTCGGCCTTCCGCTCCAGGGGGAAGACGGTGGTGTAGCGCGTGAAGTCGTCGACAAGCACTAGGAAGAAGCGCTCGCGACGCGGCCCATGGACCGGGGCTGGGCCCCAGACGTCCATGTGCAGAGTCTGCAGTGGTGCGGTGGTAGGGGGAAAAGAGGAGGAGTGAGGGGCACGGCGGAGCCGGCCCTCGACACAAGGCGTGCACGGTGGGGCGGGGGAGGAGGGAAACTCGGGGAACGAACCGGGGAGATCAAGGACGAGACCGTGCTGGGACATGTGACGCAGACGTGGGAGTGCAGGGTGACCAAGGCGGTGGTGCCAAAGGAGAGTCGGGTGAGTGAGGGACCGACAGGAGCACGCGGCTGCAACCTGGGTGGACGCAACTACCGGGGGGGAAGACCCAGCCGGGGACGGCGCGGTGTCAAGTGTGAACAGGCCGGACACCGGGTCCCGGGGGAAAGTGGACAGGGGGGCACCAGTGGCGGCCTCGGTACAGACAGCATACCGCTCGTGACCAGGGAACGTAGTGGTGACGCCAAGGTCCTGGAGGCAGCCGACACCAACTAGGTTCCTGGAGAACGAGGGGATATGCAGACCTGTGAGAGTGCCCGAAGGAACCGCCGGACAGGGGAGGGAGGTGGAACTGCGGGCAACGACGGGACCGCCGGAGGGGTCAGCAAGAGTAACGGCAGCGGGAACAGGCAGCGGCGTCAGCGTCGTGGAGTCGCGGAAGAAACACCGGGAGGCGCCAGAGTCCAAGGTGAAGGAAAGCGCAGCAGTCGCGCGAGGCCGCAGTGAAGCGGTGGAAGCACCAAGGCTAAGCAAAGCAGGAGATCCTACGCCTGACGCAGCAGGGGAGTCTACGCTAGGCACCGCTACACTAGGCAACACGGGGAAATAAGAGGGAAGCACACTAGAGTCATCAGCATACAGCACATGCAAGGCCGCTACAATGGCATCCATGTCCAAGTCAAAAACCCTAATGCTACGCCTAAGCAAGCTGTGCCAGTCCGGGAGGTCGGGCGCCGGGCCAAAGCGCTGGCGGAACAGGTCGTCCAGGTGACGAAAACAGCGAGGAGTAGAATGACCGATCTTACCGCAAACGAAGCCGCGGCGAGGACCGGTCTGGATCTGGTACTGACAGGGCCCGCCTCCAGAACCACCACCCGGTGCACCACCACGCGCACGACCACCACCAGCTCCAGGCCACCCAGGTGGGAGAGTACCCGCCTGCCTCGTCTGCGGCGGCTGCTGCGGCTGCTGCGAAGGCTGCGGCTGCGGCGACTGCTGCTGCTGCGGCTGCTGCAACTGTGGAGGCAGCGGGGCAGCTGGACCGGGCAGGGTCCCCACGTCCGCACCGGCACCGGACGACCCGCCTCCACCACTACCCCCACCCGCACCCCCGCCGCCTCCGCCGCTCCCAACCTTGGGGCGGCGGCCCTTCGCCGAGCGGGACTGCACTGCAGCAGCAGTCTCAGCCACAGCGACAGAGCCGTCGGAGAAGGTACACTGAGCGGGGGCACAACCCTGAAAGATAGGGACCGGTACTGTACCGCTCGCCAGGGCTATGGAGCGGTGACGAGTCTCTATGGCAGTCAGGGTGTCAACAAAGTCGGTGAGGGTGAGAGCAGCAGGGTGGATGCTAAGGAACTGGTCGCGGGCGGCGGCAAGGCGGTCAGGTAGGCGGGTGGCAAGGAGGTAGAGGGTAGAGGTCATGGGAGGCTGGTGGACTCTAAGCTGAGCATCAGTGCAGGCAGCGCGCCAGGCCTCATCCATCGAGCGCAAGTGGGCAGCGAGGTCAGAGACAGTGGGGAAAGACGCCAGGTCAGGAAAGAGCAGGGGAAGGATCAGGCGACCCACTGAGGCAGCAGGAGGGGTAGAATAGCGCTTGATGACAGCATCGAGGTAGGCCTGGGCGGTAGGAATGGTTCTAAAGCGAGGGCGCTCAGTGGGGGGGAGGGCATTGCTAATGGCGAGCTGAGCAAGGGCATCGCGGGAAAGCCAGACAGAGCGGGCAAGGGCAGCAGCGGCAGTGGACTCGCGCTCAGCGGGCGTGGGATCAGCGGGCAGCACAGCAGGGGGGTCAGGGCAGGGGAGCATACCGTCTAGGTGTGCAGAAAGCGGGTGGCCGTCCTGCCGCTGGCCAGTGAGGTGGCGGCGAAGGTCAGCCAACCACGCCTCGAACTCCAGAGGCTGACCCTCAACATCAAAACGAAGCTCAGCAGCCATGAGGGGCAGTGGAGGACAGTGCAGTGCGGTGCAGTGCGATGCAGTGCGGTGCAGTGCGGTCCAGTGCGGTGCAGTGCGATGCAGTGCGGTGCAGTGCGGTCCAGGGCGGTGCAGTGCGGTCAGTGCGATCCAGTGAGGTGCAGTGCGATGCAAGGCGGGGCAGGAAAGTGCAGGAGGGTGCAAAGTGGTGCGGGGAACGGGGGACAGTACCAGGAAGTATGGAGGGCCGGGGCAGGTGCGTCGGGGCCGGGCAGGCACGACAAGGCCGGGCGGCGGCGACGGGGCCGGGCGGCTGCGACGGGGCCGGGCGGCGGCGACGGGGCCGGGCGGCAGCGACGGGGCCGGGCGGCAGGGACGGGGCCGGGCAGGACACAGCAGGGCCGGGCAGGGGCGACGGGGCCGGGCGGCTGCGACGGGGCCGGGCGGCAGCGACAAGGTCGGGTGGCAGGGACGGGGCCCGGGCAGGACACAGCAGGGCCGGGCAGGGGCGACGGGGCCGGGCGGGCGAGCAGGGGCCGGGCAGGGCGACAGGGGCCGGGCAGCCGCGACAGGGGCCGGGCGGGCGCCACGTGGCCGAGAGGCCGCGACGGGGCCGAGCAGGGGCGACGGGGCCGAGCAGGGGCGACGGGGCCCAGGAGGGGCTCGACGGGGCCCAGGAGGGTAGCTACGGGCCCAAGAGGGGCGCTACGGGCCCAGGAGGGGCGCTACGAGCCCAGGAGGGGCGCTACGGGCCCTGGTAGGGGCGCGAGGGGGGGCCTGGGAGGGGCGCGACGGGGCTTGGGAGGGGCGCGACGGGGCTGGGGAGGGGCGCGACGGGGCCTGGAGGGGCGCTACCAAGCCCAGGTAGGGGCGCGACGGGGCCTGGGGGGAACGCAATGGGGCCCAGGAGGGGCGCTACTGAGGCCTGGGAGGAGCGCGACTGGGCTAGGGAGGGGCGCGACGGGGCCTGGGAGGAGCGCAATGGGGCCCAGGAGGGGCGCTACGGGGCCTGGGAGGAGCGCGACGGGGCCCTGGAGGGGCGCTACCAGGCCCTGGAAGGGGCGCGACGGGGCCTGGAGGGGCGCTACGAAGCCCTGGAAGGGGCGCGACGGGGCCTGGAGGGGCGCTACGAGGCCCTGGAAGGGGCGCGACGGGGCCTGGGAGGAGCGCAATGGGGCCCAGGAGGGGCGCTACGGGGCCTGGGAGGAGCGCGACGGGGCCTGGAGGGGCGCTACGAAGCCCTGGAAGGGGCGCGACGGGGCCTGGAGGGGCGCTACGAGGCCCTGGAAGGGGCGCGACGGGGCCTGGGAGGAGCGCAATGGGGCCCAGGAGGGGCGCTACGAGGCCTGGGAGGAGCGCGACGGGGCCCTGGAGGGGCGCTACGGGGCCCAGAAAGGGGCGCAACGGGGCCCAGGAAGGGGGCGCGACGGGGCTAGGGAGGGTCGCGACGGGGCGAGGGAGGGTCGCGACGGGGCTAGGAGCACGACGGGGCCCAGCTAGGGGGCGAGCGGAAGCGTGAGGGGGGGGGGGATCCTACCTACGCGTGATACCATATCAAACAGTAAAATTAATGAATAGAGAGAGAGAGTACACAAACATATACCTAACTGTTGTACTCTCTAGAAGATGACCCTATACAGTCTATACAAGCATGATAACTAAACATGTTTGACATAACAGCCTACCCCACCCAATACATAATTGTAGGCCTTTGGCAGATCTTGAAGTGGGCCAATGGTGACATAGTACGTATATTAATTCTGAGAGAACTGCTTTGATCAGTCACTAAGCCATGCAAACTACGCCAATAGAATGGACCCCTTATTTTCTAAAACAAATAAAAATGCATGTAATATGCATTCACTTCTAAGCCCGGGTGCACATGCACCGCTATAAATACATCTACCACATCGATGCACAACAAAAGCACACTAGCACGCGTCACCCTAGCACAGCCTGCGAGGCACCCTCCCCCTATCAGGGCGGGGGCGGCTGTGGCGCGGGGTCGGTGATGTCTACGAGCTCGAGGTTCTCGGCGAGCGTGGTCATGTCGGGCCGGAGGCCGGGGTCGTCGTGGATGCAGTGCTTGCCCAGGATGGCCATCTTCACGGCGCCCGCCTTGCTGAACTCGCCCTTCAGCTGTGGGTCCACCAGCAGGTTCAGGTCTGGCCGGCGCTGCGACAGGAACGGGCGAATCCATGTGGTGAGGCTGTCGTTGCCGCTCTCGCCCGTGGTGCGGCGCCCCGTCAGCAGCTCCAGCAGCAGCACCCCGAACGCGTACACGTCACTCTTCTTCGTCAGCCGCCCTGCCACCACGCAGCCACAGGGGGGCAGCAGAGGGAACATGCAAGGTGAGAGCGGTCCGGGGGAGGGAGTGACTGGGGACCGACCATGCCCAATGGTACAGGTGGGCACGGAGGGTGCTAAGCAGGGGGGGAGGGAGAGGCCGTGAGGGGGGTAGGGAATGAGCGAGGCAGAGGGGAAAGTGGGAGGGGGGAAAGCAGGGGTCGCCCCATATGGTCCTTCCCCTTCCCCCTCTCCTACCCCCTTTTGGGGACACGGAAGCGGTGGAAGGAAGAGAACGAGGGAGAGGCAGTTGGAGGGCGGTCAATGGTCGGTGAGAAATAGGGTAAGCAGGCAGGAGGGGGGGGACATGGAGGCAGAGCTGCAGGGATCGACATACAGAGGCAGGGGGGAGGGAAGGACAGAACGAGAGGACGGGAGAGAAAGATGCAGGGGGGGCGGAGGGAGGACCAGAGAAAGGAAAGAGGGGGGAAAGAGAAGATAGCGGCGGGGGGGAAGGAAGGGGGAAGCAAGTGAGAGCAGGTGGAAGGTGCACCGGGTGGTGGCGGTGCAGGGAGGGCGGCAGGGAGGGAGCGGGAAGGGGGGATGTACCGGTTTCCATGTAGGTGGGGTCGAGGTAGCCCAGCGTGCCCATGACTCGCGTCGAGATGTGCGTCTCCCCGCCGTCCGGCCCCGCTCGCGCCATGCCAAAGTCCGTTAGGCGCGCCGAGTAGTCCTGCCAGGGGGCACCCGCACGCGCGTGAGGCAAACATGGGCGGCGTGAGGCAAACATGGGCGGCGTGAGGCAAACATGAGAGAGAGGCGCATGGGAGAGAGGCGCAAGGGAGCAGGTGAAAGAGGGAGCAGGTGGAAGAGGGAGCAGGTGGAAGAGGGAGCAGGTGGAAGAGGGAGCAGGTGGAAGAGGGAGCAGGTGAAAGAGGGAGGCGCTCATGGCATCAAACGGGGCAGTGCGGACGCGCGCGGTCGGAATGGACGACGCTGAATGCAGCGCTCAGGCCCAGCGCGCTGCCAGGTGGTGCGTGCTGCGACCTCGGCGCGCAGGATGCTGGGCTGACACTGACCTCGGCGAGCAGGATGTTGGAGGCCTTGAAGTCGCGGTGGATGATGTTGCTCTCGTGCAGGTACGCCAGCCCCTTTGCCGCGTCCAGCGCGATGCGCACGCGCTGCTCCCACGACAGCACGTACTCCTCCGCTGGTGGGGGGAGCGCGCACGCACCCGCGCGCACACACACACAGAGGCCACGGCACCACCCGGTGGAACACACGCCAGCGACAATGCGGAAAGATGTTAAAAGAGGGACAGCTGAACGCCCAGTCGAAGAACGCAAACCGAAGGAAGAACAAGTCAATTTGGGCGAACGCGGAGTATAACGGAGATAGCATTCGCATCTACGCACTGCGGAGCGGCGCGCGCGGGCGGGGCGCGTACGTTGGAAGAGGACGTACGAAGAGGACGTACGTTCGAAGAGGACGTACGTTGGAAGAGGACGTACGTTCGAAGAGGAAATACGTTCGAAGAGGACGTACGTTCGAAGAGGACGTCGTCGAGGGAGCCGTTGGGGCAGAGCTCGTACATGAGCAGCGCCTCGCCCTTCTCCGCGCAGTACCCCACCAGGCGCACCAGGTTGGGGTGCCGCAGCTTGTCCAGCAGCAGCACCTCCGCCTGCCCCGCACGCCCACACGCCCATCCCCCCACGCACACACGGCTCGGTTGAACGATCAGCACACAGCCGCCTCGCCAGGATTCCAACACACACGAGCACGCGTTAGGGTGACAAAAACGAGGGCACGGAGAGCGAGACAGTAAGGAGCGCGGAGGACGCGACCACGATGAAGGGGGCGGGGGGGGGGCGCCAGCAATGACTGACCAGCCATTCCTCGCAGCCCGACTGACCAGCCATTCCTTGCAGCCCGACTGACCAGCCATTCCTCGCAGCCCGACTGACCAGCCATTCCTCGCAGCCCGACTGACCAGCCATTCCTCGCAGCCCTGGAAGTCAACAACGACTGACCAGCCATTCCTCGTAGCCCTGGAAGCTCTCCGGGTTGAGCTTCTTCACCGCCACCTGCGTGCGCACCACCTCGCCCACGCCGCCCTTGCCGCCCGCCGCCTCGTCCCACACGCCGCGGTACACCTTGCCGAAGCTGCCCTCGCCCAGCACGCCGTTCTCGTCGAAGTTGTTGGTGATCGTCAGAAACTCCTTCAGCTTCAGCCGCCGCGCTGGCGGCGGCCCCGTCCCCCCTCCCGGGTCGTTCCCTAGCCCCGACGCGGAGCTCCTTAATTTAGATAACGACGCGCTCGAGCCGCCGCTTTTTACGGACCTGGGAGCGCCCGACGATGTGGAGTGGTTGCCCTCTGCGCACACGACGATAAGGGCGGTTGAGGCACGGCGATGAGGTGCCTGGCGCGATAAGCGCGCCGAGTCACACAGCGTCGCGAGAAACACAAGGGTCGCGAGTGGCCCAGAGATGGCGAGTAGCGACATCGTGCGAGTAACGAGCGGTGCTCACCTGCGGGCTTGGACGACGGCGCACTTGGGGCCTCGACCTCGACCGATAGGAAACAGCCCATGCCGGTCCGCACCTCACATCCACCGCCGCCCTCACACACAACGCATGCCACGCGCCAATATGATGTATCGATCAAACCCTAAAGACCGGTATCTAGCGAGATAAGTGAAAGCCTGTCAGGTCAAGGTAGGAGGCACAGCACGCGAAACAGCAGCAGGAGAAGCAGCAACTAGAGCAGGAGGAAGAGCAGGTGGGGTGGCGGTGAGCGTTGGACTCGTAGGCGTCTGGCGGGGTGCAGCGAGGGTTTGAGGCGAGCCCAAGAGAGGCGGGGTGAGGCCGGTGGCGACGGAATGTGCGTCGCAGGGGGAAGCGAAAAGTGGACGAAAGGAATGCGACGTGCGAAGGCTGGATGGCTCTCTCAGCCAGTCGCGGTGGGCGACTGCAATTGTCGCAGGGGAACTGGACGTGGGGCGCCTGAACCAAGCTCAAGGGACGAGGGAACGAATGCGATTGGTCGAAATGTCTCCGCTATTTCCAACCTCGATGTTGTTTCGAAAGGCTGGGCGATAACTTTTGAAATTCCTGAAGTATCCAATTTTGGCTTTACATATTTTGACCCTCAATTTCGCACCTCACTCGCAACTATTCTTCCCCAATCGGCTCACAACTATTATTTAGTGCCATTATCTTTATCCTTTTTACGCGTCGTCGCATTCGTCGCATGTTGGAGTTTGCCGCCATCAGTCGAGCGTCGCGATGAATCTCAGCCTGCTAGGTCAGCCCCGCTCTCCCCTCCACTCTCCCTTCCCCCATTCTCGCCCTTACCTCTTCCTTGCGCCGTCCACCCCGCCTCAGCCTCAGCCCCTTTGCTCCCGTCTTTTTCGTCCCCTCGCATGTCGCAACGCACTACCGGCGGCGCGCGCGCGTCGAGGCAGATCCGTTTCAGAACGACTTTCCCGAGGTGATCGAGGAGTATTTGGACCACCGCGCCGCCAAGTGCATCGCCTTCAACCGCCGCGGCACGCTGCTCGCAGGTAGGCCGTGGACCTGCGTGCGTGACGCGACGGCATGCCGGCCCCTTCTTTCTTCAGCTCACTGCCCGCTCGCTCCTCCCCGCCCTCCCTCGCCGCAAGTTCTTCCATCTTGAGCGCCCCTTGCCCCGCCCCCCTTTCCCTTCCCCGTTTCCCTTTTTTCTTCCCCGTTCCCCGCGCCCCTCCTTTCCCCCTGTCAGCGGGGTGCGCGGACGGCGTGTGCGTCATCTGGGACTTCGACACGCGCGGAGTGGCCAAGGAGCTGCCGCTCCCCCCGCTCCACCCCGCGCCCCCCCGTGACACCCCCTCACCCGCTACTGTGCACTCGCCATCCGCCACGCCCTCCGCCGATCCCCCTGCCGCCGCCCCCATCGCTGCCCCCCCCGCGCCGCCGTCGCTCGTGACGAGCGTCGCGTGGTCCAAATGCGGCCGCCTGCTGCTCGCCGCCTACACCGCCGCGGGGCCCTCCTCTCACGCCCACGCCCACTCCCCCGTGCAATCGCATGCCCCGCCGTCCCCCCACCGCGTGGTGCTGTGGGACGTGGCGGCGGGCTCCCCCGTGGCGTCCGTGGCGCTCCCCAAGCCCGCGCTCCACGTGCGCCTGCACCCCTCCCCCTCCCCCTCCCTCGCGCTCATCTGCCCCATGGGCGCACCCCCCGCCCTCCTCCACCTCCCTTCCGGCGCCCTCCGACCCCTCCCCGCCTCCCCCAAGGCAGATAGCTCCGCGGGCGGAGGAGGGAAGGGGGGAAGGGGCGGGTGGGGTGAGGCGGGGGCAGGGAGTCTGCCGTGGCCGGCGCTGTTTGACAAGAGCGGCAGCCTGGTGCTGGCGGGCGCGCCCTCAGGCCACATCCTCGTGGCGTCCGTGCCCGACGCCACCCTCATTGCCACCATCCCTGGCGTCCCCTCCTCCGCTGGCAGCAGCAGCGGCAGCACGGCATGGGCGGCGGCGTGCATCCGGCAGCTGGCTCTGAGCCGCAACGGGCGCTTCCTGCTCACCAACTCCACCGACCGCGTCATCCGCGTCTTCACCCTCACCACCGCCCTGCACGGCGACAACAGCAGGGCAGGGGGGAGTGGCGCCAGTGGGGTTGCTGGGAGTAAGAAGGGGGCGCAGCAGAACGGGGGGAGAGACAAGAGCGAGGTTGGGGAGTCAGACAGCAGTGAGGGCGAGGGCGGGCGAGTAGGGGGCGCGGAGCAGGGCAGTGCATGGCCGACCGCGGGGGACATGGTCCCACAGGGCAAGCGGCAGGTGCTGGTGTCGCTGGCGTTCCTCAAGGAGTACCAGGACGCGGTCAACCGGGTGCAGTGGCGCAGCGCCTGCTTCAGCGGCGACGGCGAGTTCGTGGTGGGCGGCGTGGCGGCGCGCGGCGAGCACAAGATCCACATCTGGAACCGCGCGTTCGGGCAGCTCGTGCGCATCCTCGAGGGCCCCAAGGAGGCGCTGGCGGACCTCGTGTGGCACCCCACGCGCAAGGTGATCGCATCGCTGTCGGGCGCCGGCACCATCTACCTGTGGGCGCAGGACTACCGCGAGAGCTGGAGCGCCTTCGCGCCCGACTTCCGCGAGCTGGAGGAGAACGAGGAGTACGCGGAGCGCGAGGACGAGTTCGACGCCTGGCCCGACCCGCGGCTCAGCCAGCCGGGGGCGCACGGCAGGGAGGAGCAGGCCTGCGCGGTGGAGGAGGGCGAGGTGGACATCGAGACGGCGGAGCGCGTGGCGGCCTACAGCGACTCCGACGACTCCACCGACGCCCTACTCTTCCTCCCCACGCACCCCCTCCCCGCCCCCACGCCCGCTGCTGCTGCCACCCCGCCTGCTGCCAATGGAGCTGCCGTGCCGGCAGACGAGGGGCAGCAGGGGGCGGGCAGGGGGCGGAAGAGGGGCGCAGAGAGTGGGGGGGAGAGTGAGTTGGAGGGGGAGGAAGGGGAGGGGCAGGACAGTGGAGGGGCGGGTGCAGACAGCGACTCAGGTGAGGCTCCTGGGGATGTGTATCCGGCGTTGTGAATGAATGTAATCCCTACCAGCACTCACTGTATCACACCAACCAGCACCCTCCATTCATTCACTCCCGCATGCTCTCTTCCCTCTTCCCCCTCCCCCCCTGCCCCCCTGCCCCCTCACCCCCCACCCCGCTCTGCTGCGGTGCGTGCAGACGGGCGGTTGCCGTCGGGGCGGGGCAGGCGGCGGCGGCGGCTGTCAGAGAAGGCAGCAGAGCTGGTGGGGGGCGGGAGGAGGGATGGCAGGGGAGAGAGGAGGGAGAGGCTGGGAGAAAAGAGAGGTGGAGGGGGGGAGAAGAGCCACCGAAGGGGCAAGGGCAGGGCAAAGAGGGAGAGATAGCATCATAGCATGCATACAATGGGTATCAGAGCGTGGTGTATGCGATCGCACTCGTGTGGTGTTGGTGGTGATGTGATTGCATTGTTGCGCTGTGCCGAGGATTGGCCTGAAATTCTTTTGGAATGCCACCCATTAGTGAGTTGAAGCTGTGACTTTCACTAATGAGAGATCTCTTTACTCCAGCATGCAACGGAGTTCCTTATGGTACAGTGGACAGCAATTCAAACTACAGACTAGCCAGTATCTTGTGGGGTGTGGGCACAGGCCGACAGGCTGCAACTCTGCCATCATGCAGTGTGCTGCTGACGGCTGCACCTCTCCCTAGTTGGCAGCAAAACGATGCTAAAGCTAGCTGGCTGGCTGGCTGACATGGAGCCACTACTGGCTACCGGGTCGCACATCGAGGTTGCTGTTGCACTAGCTGATTACCATGCAGCAGCCAACATGGCACGCTTTCATTGCTGCTGCTACTGCTGCATACTGCTTTGGCCTGACTGCCGCTGCTTGCTGCTGCTACTGCTACTGCTACTGCTACGCTGGTGCCGCTTGTATCGCTGCTGCTGCTGGTGCTGCTGGTGCTGCTGGTGCTGCTGGTGCTGCTGGTGCTGCTGGCGCTGCTGGTGCTGCTGGTGCTGCTGGAACGTGTCTGAATGCCATTGGTGGGAGGTGGGAGGACTGGCAGCTTCCAGGAAGCTTTATTGCCCCGTGCAGGTTGGGAGGGAAGCATGCCATGGTGCACTGGGCATGCCATGGTGCACTGGGCATGCGATGGGGGAGATGCCGAGAGACGCCGCACCTAGGGGAGTGCCTGGGCGAGACACAGGGCAAGCTGGAGTGGCTATGCGAAGGAGATGGGGAGGTGTGGCAATCCGAAGGACATGGGAAGGTGTGGCTATCCGAAGGAGATGGGGAGGTGTGCCTATCCGAAGGAGATGGGGAGCCCTCTGGAGGGCGTGGCGAGAAAGAAGTAGTCGAGCACCACGCGCTCTATGGCGTCCGGCGAGTAGCGGTACGTCTTGAACTCACACAGCTCCTCCCTGCACCCACGCACGCACACATGCACACATGCACACATGCACACATGCACACACGCACACATGCACACACGCACACACGCACACATGCACACACGCACACATGCACACATGCACACATGCACACACGCACACATGCACACACGCACACACGCACACATGCACACACGCACACATATGCAGAGAGAAACAGGAACACACACGCATGATAGCTGAGGTGAATGAGAGCAGGGATGTATGAGAGCACCCACCTGTAGGGCAGGAGGGAGGGCGCACCTGTAGGGCAGGAGGAAGGCGGAGTAGATCTCTCGAAGGCGCCTGGCGACGCTGCTGCGGGTCTTCTTGCGGCGGTCCTCGTCGGGGATGTTCCACCCCGCCTGCTTTATGGCCAGCTCCTCAAACGCTGCGTTGAACTTCTTCAGTCTGCCGCACGCAAGTGCACGCACACACACACAGGTGGCACACAGGGGGCCGCACAGGGCGATGAAGAGAGCACCACAAGTGCCTCCCCAGAAAGGCACCCGCCTCCCCAAAAAGGCGTACCTCCCTCTCATTACCCTTCAACCACCCAATGCACTCACTAGCCCTGCACCTCCGTGTGCCATGCACTCACTTGCCCTGCACCTCCGTGTGCCATGCACTCACTTGCCCTGCACCTCCGTGTGCCATGCACTCACTTGCCCTGCACCTCCGTGTGCCATGCACTCACTTGCCCTGCACCTCCGTGTGCCATGCACTCACTTGCCCTGCACCTCCGTGTGCCATGCACTCACTTGCCCTGCACCTCCGTGTGCCATGCACTCACTTGCCCTGCACCTCCGTGTGCCATGCACTCACTTGCCCTGCACCTCCGTGTGCCATGCACTCACTTGCCCTGCACCTCCGTGTGCCATGCACTCACTAGCCCTTCACCTCCGTGTGCCATGCACTCACTTGCCTTGCACCTCCGTGTGCCATGCACTCACTTGCCCTGCACCTCCGTGTGCCATGCACTCACTAGCCCTTCACCTCCGTGTGCCATGCACTCACTTGCCCTGCACCTCCGTGTGCCATGCACTCACTTGCCCTGCACCTCCGTGTGCCATGCACTCACTAGCCCTTCACCTCCGTGTGCCATGCACTCACTTGCCCTTCACCTCCGTGTGCCATGCACTCACTAGCCCTTCACCTCCGTGTGCCATGCACTCACTTGCCCTTCACCTCCGTGTGCCATGCACTCACTTGCCCTTCACCTCCGTGTGCCATGCACTCACTTGCCCTGCACCTCCGTGTGCCATGCACTCACTTGCCCTGCACCTCCGTGTGCCATGCACTCACTTGCCCTGCACCTCCGTGTGCCATGCACTCACTTGCCCTGCACCTCCGTGTGCCATGCACTCACTTGCCCTGCACCTCCGTGTGCCATGCACTCACTTGCCCTGCACCTCCGTGTGCCATGCACTCACTTGCCCTGCACCTCCGTGTGCCATGCACTCACTTGCCCTGCACCTCCGTGTGCCATGCACTCACTTGCCCTGCACCTCCGTGTGCCATGCACTCACTAGCCCTTCACCTCCGTGTGCCATGCACTCACTTGCCTTGCACCTCCGTGTGCCATGCACTCACTTGCCCTGCACCTCCGTGTGCCATGCACTCACTAGCCCTTCACCTCCGTGTGCCATGCACTCACTTGCCCTGCACCTCCGTGTGCCATGCACTCACTTGCCCTGCACCTCCGTGTGCCATGCACTCACTAGCCCTTCACCTCCGTGTGCCATGCACTCACTTGCCCTTCACCTCCGTGTGCCATGCACTCACTAGCCCTTCACCTCCGTGTGCCATGCACTCACTTGCCCTTCACCTCCGTGTGCCATGCACTCACTTGCCCTTCACCTCCGTGTGCCATGCACTCACTTGCCCTTCACCTCCGTGTGCCATGCACTCACTTGCCCTGCACCTCCGTGTGCCATGCACTCACTTGCCCTGCACCTCCGTGTGCCATGCACTCACTTGCCCTGCACCTCCGTGTGCCATGCACTCACTTGCCCTGCACCTCCGTGTGCCATGCACTCACTTGCCCTGCACCTCCGTGTGCCATGCACTCACTTGCCCTGCACCTCCGTGTGCCATGCACTCACTTGCCCTGCACCTCCGTGTGCCATGCACTCACTTGCCCTGCACCTCCGTGTGCCATGCACTCACTTGCCCTGCACCTCCGTGTGCCATGCACTCACTTGCCCTGCACCTCCGTGTGCCATGCACTCACTTGCCCTGCACCTCCGTGTGCCATGCACTCACTAGCCCTTCACCTCCGTGTGCCATGCACTCACTTGCCTTGCACCTCCGTGTGCCATGCACTCACTTGCCCTGCACCTCCGTGTGCCATGCACTCACTAGCCCTTCACCTCCGTGTGCCATGCACTCACTTGCCCTGCACCTCCGTGTGCCATGCACTCACTTGCCCTGCACCTCCGTGTGCCATGCACTCACTAGCCCTTCACCTCCGTGTGCCATGCACTCACTTGCCCTTCACCTCCGTGTGCCATGCACTCACTAGCCCTTCACCTCCGTGTGCCATGCACTCACTTGCCCTTCACCTCCGTGTGCCATGCACTCACTTGCCCTTCACCTCCGTGTGCCATGCACTCACTTGCCCTTCACCTCCGTGTGCTCATTCACTGTCTTGAGCAGCCCCCCGCTGACCGCCGTCTCCTCCAGCGAGTGCGAGATCTGGCAGCACCACACAGCGGCGCATTGGGGGAGGAGGAGCAGGGGGCAGCGGGGGATGAGAGCGGCAGAGGAAAGGACTGGCCCGGGTTAGAGTGAGATGCCACGCCGTTCACCAAGGAACGATGGGACTTACGCAACCAAACGAGCTCAGTCATGCAAGTCGGCAAGAGATTGATGAAAACAGGCGTCAAGGACACTCCATATGACATGCATGCAAGCCATGGCCTTCCAGTCATTTCAAGGCGTCCCTTGTCATCTCATGGAATGTGGCATGGCATGGCATGGCATGGCATGGCATGGCATGGCACGGCATGGCATGGCATGGCATAGCATGGCATGGCATGGCATGGCACGGCAGGTCAGGCATGAGTGGCGTGGCGGTACCCTAGCGAGCACGGCGTCGCGGAAGTGGATCATGTATTTGTCCAGCATCTGCCCGTCCTTCCAATCCGGTAGGTCCGCCACCGCTGACAGCTTGCCGTCCGACCTGCCACCGCCACCACATGCACGCACGGACACACGGGTAGATGAGTGGGCGTTGACGAGCATGCAGACAGCAGCACGTGGAAGAATGAATGCAGGCCCATTAGGACAAGCACGAGATGCCCCTGCTAGGGTGGTACGCTGCAAGGCACGGTTCGAGCGCTGACAGCAGTGCAGGGCGAGGCGCTCACAGATTTTTGCATGTGCGTGGCTCATGGGTTTTTTTATGTGCGAGGCTCACAGGTTCTTGGAGATGTAGAGGGCGTTGTTGAGGAGGAAGAGTGCGCCCTGCGTGGGGTCAGAGGCGGCCCGGGACCGCGCCTCCAGGCAGCGCAGCAGCGACTCCAGCACCGACGACACCACGCCTGCCAGTGTGGCCGCGCGCTGCCCCAGCGCTGCCGGCCCCACGGCGCCCGACCGGCGCTCCACGGCGGCCCCACTGAAGGGCGTCTTGTACTGCGGGCCGCTGCGTGTGATGAGCGCCGCTGCCGTGGCGTCGGTGCCGGTGGCCGTGATGCTGCGGCCGTACTCCAGCAGCAGATACTCCAGCGTCACCGGGTAGTTGCGCTTGCTCTGCCTGCACCGGGGCAAGGAAGCATGCAGCAACGCCACAACAACCAATTTGAGTGCATGTATCCTTGCATAAGCATGGGCTGATCACTAGATCCTCCCCAAGCGTCATTGGTTTCACGCCCAACTCACAGCACAGTGCGATCTAAACAACCCTCGCCCCCAGCGTACTTATCGAGCAGGTTGTTCATGTAGTTGACGACGTAGGACGTGAGAGGGTGCGTGGCCGCCGTAGCCACCTCCATCTCCTCCACCGGCCCCCCCTCGCCCGCGCCGCTCGCACTCGCACTGCGCAGAAACGGCTTCAGCATCCTGCCAGTGGAAGGGGGGGGGAGGGGAAGGGGGGAGGAGAAGGAGGGGGGAGCAGCAGGATTTTGGATTTGAGGTATGGGATGAGACAAATGGCAATGACATGCACCGACAGGACAGGTGCATGAGGTGATGTCGCGCGCTGCCACAACACATCCTGGCAACACGCATGCTGTCACAAACACATAGCGCATGCCTGGCCATCCCTCCCCCTCACCCTTTCTTTTTGTCCTGGCTCTGCGCCTGGTGGTGTGCAGGCGGCTCCTCCAGCACGCGTTTGAACTCGCCAATGGTGTCCATCACGGCGCCCGCCAGGTCGCGCGGCAGCCGCTCCATCTCACGCAGCACGCTGCCAAACCCCGGCACCGACACCACCGCCTCGATCTAAGCCCACACACAGGGGGGGAGATGGGCGGGGAGCAGGAGTGCAGGGACGAGAGGGAGAGGCTTGGAAGGCTTGAGGCTTCGGGGGCAGTGACGTGCGACACGGGGGGAACAGGCATGCACCAGCTGCCTCAGCACTCATCCCACCTGCGCGCTCCTCTCATTCCACCTGCACCCTTCTCTCATCCCACCTGCGCCCTTCTCTCATCCCACCTGCGCCCTTCCCTCTCACCTGCGCCCTTCTCTCATCCCACCTGCGCCCTTCCCTCTCACCTGCGCCCTTCCCTCTCACCTGCGCCCTTCTCTCATCCCACCTGCGCCCTTCCCTCTCACCTGCGCCCTTCCCTCTCACCTGCGCCCTTCTCTCATCCCACCTGCGCCCTTCTCTCATCCCACCTGCACCCTTCCCTCATCCCACCTGCGCCCTTCTCTCATCCCACCTGCACCCTTCCCTCATCCCACCTGCGCCCGGAGCTCCCGCCCCGTGGTGAACATATCGAGCAGCGCAAAGAGGCGCTCCGGCGTGTTGCGCCCCGACGCCACCACACGCCCGTTGCTCACCACCGCCTCCACCGTTGCTGCTAGCCCGCTCGCCTGCCGGGGGGGAGCAGGAAGAGTAGGTGGGCCGGGAGGGAAGAAGGTGGCAGGGAGCGAACGTGGGAGGGGGTTGGTAAGGGTAGGTAGGGAAGTTTGTAAATGGTGAGAAGAGATGGCAGAGGCGGCAGCATTTACCTGAATGAGCGAGAGGTAGCAGAGCTCTCTGTCGGGCTCCAGTGAGTCGAAGATCTCGTCACACAGCACGCGCTCACTGCCCAGCAGCACCAGCACCTGCACGCCGCAGGGGACACGTGGTGGGCACGGCAGTGCGGAGAGGGGGAGAGTGAGACGTAGGTCACAGCTCCGATACCATGCAGCGCACATGGCACATGGCACATGGCAGTGCACCAAGACTCACATATCATCCTCCTCCCCTCCCCCCTCTCACACACTCACCATGGCTCGCATGTCCGTGACCCATCCCTTCATGAGCGCCTCTAGCTGCTGCCACGTCATCTCTTCCAGTGACGACGTCAGCACTCTCTTGATATCCAGCGCGTCCACACTCCGCTGAATGGCCTCCGCGCGCACCTTGCTGGGGGGGAAGGGCAGGGAGGAGAGGGGGAGATGTGGTGGAAGAGGGGAGTGTTAGGAGCAGGGGGGAAGAGGAAAGGAGGGGGGCTGATAGGAACACGAGTCTTGCAACAGGAATTATGTTCGTCAGTGCACGCGGCACTCGCACGTATTGCTACACGCGCCACGCCACTCACACGTATTGCTGCACGTGCCACGCCACTCACACGTATTGCTGCATGCAGCGCTGCGACTCGCCCCCCTGCGCGAGCTTGACGGCCATGCGGTGGAGGAACGGCACGGCGCTCGCCGACAGCCAGTCCTGCAGCGCCTGGTGCGTCGCCGCCGACACCGCGTGCGGCGCGGCGGACCCGCCCGCCGTGGGGGAGGAGGAGCCCGAGGAGTCGGGCGACGAGGACGCGGGGTTGCCGGTGCGCGAGCGCGACGACGGCAGGTGCGACGACGCGGACGACGACCCCGTGGACGTGCGCGGCACGCCGCCGCCAGCGGCGCCCGCCAGCACGGCGGCGGCGGCGGCAGCGGCGCCGCCCTGGTGCTGGTCGACGAGGCGGCCGGCCTGCGTGGACATGGCCACCTCGCGCAGCATCGCCGCCGGCAGCGGCTTGCTGCCACCGCACGCACAGGCAAAGGGGGGGGGTTGGGGGGGAGGGGAGGAGGACGTGGTAGGAGGGGGGAGGGGAGTTTCAGGGTCGGTGGGAGGGAAGAGGTGAGGAGGGTGGGTGTGAGGGGGGAGGTGAGGTGGGCATTGTACGGAGGGTCCAAGCATAGTTGAGGAGCATGGTTGCATTCCGCACTTGCTAAAAAGTGGGCGCATCCTAAACCCACGTTGCCAGACAATGTGTTGGTTTCCTTTACGTGCTGCGCCCTCACGATGTGCAGAGTCGTTCATGCATGGCCGCCCTTCATGCGGTCCATGACGATCCTGATAAACCATGGCAACCTTATCCTCGCATCACAATCCCGTTCGCCCAGGTGCGGCATGCGAGCGTGCGTGCGTGCGTGCGTGCGCGGACCTGATCTTGGCGAGCGCGTCGCGGAACTCGTCGAGGAGGTGGTCCATGGCGACGGCCATGAACTTGTCGCACTCGCGCACGCCCGACGCGCACTCGTTGCGCTCAAAGAACTCCGCCATCTCCTGCGCGCCGTCAACGCGGGGAGAAGAGGGGGGGCGGGGGGAGGGGAGGGTAGCAGGGAGCGGTGGGTGGGTGGATAGAACGGCTCGTGGCGTCAACCCGCACAAACGCTTGCATCGAGCATGCATGTAGCATATATGCATGTGAGCGTACCTGCGCGCGTGCAAGCATGTTTGTAGCATGTGCGTGGCGGCATGCGCGCGTACCTGGAGGATGTCGATGGCTCTTAGAAACTCCTCCAGCTTCCACCGCGGGCCCGACGCGATGATGGGCTTTAACTGGTGCGCGCGGGAGGGGGGAGAGGGGGGGGGGGGAGACGAGGGTAGGAAAGGGAGGGGTTGGGGAGGGGGGAGAGACGAGGGTAGGAAAGGAAGGGAGGGGTTGGGGAGGGTGGAGAAGGGGATGGAAAGTGCTGGTGAGACGGGAAAGGAGGGGGAGAGTGAAGGGCGGGAGCACGAGGTGACGCACTGAGGGCAGCGGCATGAGGTGATGGCGCCGCTGCAGCGAAGCACACAACGCACCTCCACTCCCACATTCGAGTCCCTACGCTTCTCCGTTGACCCACCCGGTTACCTGTTCCAGCGAGTCCAGCGCGTCCCACACCTCCACCGTGTACTCCTCCTCGTCCTCCTCCTCCTCCTCCTCTTGCCGCACTTGCCGCGAGTCCCCCCCTCCCCCCCGGTAGTCGCGTACGCTCGTTTGCTGGCAGCACCGCAAGGGCCGTCAAAGCATGAACGGCACACACGGACACACGCAGAAACAAACACAATTAAGGAGTTTTCTCGTTGGGATGCGAGGCGCAGAACGCCGTGAATGATTCGAAACTTCATCCAGCCACACGTTTCTACATCCGGAAAGAGAGGGTCACGAAGCAGATGAAACATGTCGGCAAGTGACACGCCAGCCGCCTTCTGGTGTATCACCTGCGCGAAGGCCCGGCTGAGCGAATCGGAGCGATCCACGTCATCTCTGCCTATCGAATATGCTTCTTCGGAATCGGAATCGCCTTCCTGCTCGCGGCGGCTGCGGCTGAGCAGCATCATTCGACGATCGATCATGGGACGATCCAACGCCGACCGGTCCATAGCTCCCCAACGTATCAACTCTTAGAGAAGAACCCCTACTCTACCCACTTATTATAAATAGGCGGCTTTGTACAATCATTTCCAATGGTGAAATAGCCATGGGGGTTACAGTTATCCGCAATTATGAATATGTCAAGGTATCTGAGCTACGACTAAAAGTCAGCTCGTGCTAAGACAAAGCAACTGAGACGCAACTCCCAGTTGGGCACGGTCAACGGCCTTTGACAAGCATTCCTAATATAACTAAGGACTTCAGCTGGGCTAAGGACTTGGCAAGGAAACCCTAAAATGGAGTAAGTGAAGGCAGTCGACGCGAAAGCAAGCAGCTTGATTGTAATGCTGGGTTGGGTGAAGTGTTCCTCGGCAGTTTCTATGTGATCAATTGCCTGCCTGCCTGCCTGAGAGGTGGGTGGGGGTGGACAATCGGCTTGATCCGTCCGTCGATTTGGCTCTGCTCTGCGCACGGAGATGCGGCCAAACCGCAGGGAGCGGCGCCGCCCGTAACACAAGGGGGTGGAGGTTACGTGAAACGGCGAAATGAACAGTCACATGCTGGGTAGGTGAAGGTTGTTCGGTCCTTATGGTGATTGGTTAGGCTTGCCAGCCCGAAGCACAGTGCGTAACTGCAGCAGGTTGCTTATCAAAGGCCCACAGCACAATCAAGACCTGCTATCTAAGATATTGCTCTTTTAAAACGCAGAACATAGTAGGTATGTCACTCGTCATGTATGTCTGAAAAATATTTTTTATCGAAGTGATCTCTAACGAGTTGAAGTCGCGCCTGCCCTGATGTCACTGCTGCATTGGTCGAGAGGGTCTTGTCTTGGACTGTATTGAACCTGAACCACAGACCTTCGCACGGAGAATGACCCATTCTCCATCGCGGGCAGCTGGAGCAGAGGAAACAGGGTGAGGGATCTGCGGTGCGGACGAGTGGTGCTTGTTCCACCCTCAGAGGATGGATCTTTGCCGGAATGGGCGCGTTTCAAGTTTCAACAACGTAACCCCTGAACTGAAGCTGGTCACAGCACGGCTGGCACGGCACGGCACTTCTGGCTCCATGCCACGTCACTGAACCCCTTCAAGATTGAAACGGGAGGTCGCTTTATGCTTAGCCTAATGCGGACGTGGCAAGCATAAGGTGGTCTTGGGGTCGTTGGAGCCACATGGTTGAGGTGTGCGGGAGGCCGGGAAGGGAACCCTTCGTGTGAATCTAAAGCGCAGCACTTTCAATCATGGGGTTCGAACAATGAGCTAGGATCTAACTTTCAGAGAGGTTGAAAATGGTGTGGCGTATTTTTGTTTTTTAAATTGAGTGGTGCAGTGTGGTTCGGGCTCAAACTACACTCAGCGCATAGTCAATAGCCCCCCTCCCCCCCCCCCACTTCCTCCCTCACCTCCGCATCCGCTACACTCCCAGTCGGCTGGGCTTGGAGGAAGGTTGGTTGGGGTGGGGAATGTACTCTAGGTAGCAAGCAGCGAGTGAGATCCATTCTGAATTCCTAGCGGCACGTTAGCTCCGTGCAGCTATGGCGACTGCCACCGTCTCCACGCCGCCGGCGTGTCGGCTTACATCAAGCCATAAAATAACCCGTAGCCCTTTCCTTGGAGGTGCGTTTCCTTCGGGAAGGCATGCATTTTTTTCACGCAAGCAGGCGTTGCAAATTTCCAAAAGCCGTCTTTTCGAATTTCTAAATCTCACGCAAATCTCTCGTTTCCCCTGGCAGGCAATGCCAGAATCTGTCAGATTCCCGCGCGATTGCAGCTCAGGCAGAGGGCCTTGCGACATCGTCAGGCGAAGCTGACGTGGACGGACGACAGCAGCCGCCGGCTCCGCGTGGCCGCTGAGGCAGCGAATGACGGGGGCGCGGAGCTGGCAGTGGGGGACTTGGAAGCGGAGGCGGAAGTCATCGAGGCGCAAATTAAGGTCCGCATATTGGTCCTTAATCGTCAAACTGGCACTTTCCGACACCAGTGCTTCATGTCAAATTCCGAACGCCAGGATCTTGGTGTTAGATTGTGCGGGCTTGCTGACCATTCTGGGTCTTACCTGTTTGGGCGGCGCAGGCTCTGCGCGAGGAGAACGCGAAGCTGCGCGAGCAGATGATCTTCACGCAGGAGGGGCCCAAGGTGGTGCCGCCACCGGGCGAGGGCAAGAGGATCTTCGACACCGACGAGTACCTCAACGCGCACCGCATCCACCTCGAGTACCGGTAAGTACCGCAGGTACTTCGATCCTTACCGATAAGAAGCACCGCATCCCCCGCGTTTTACACGTTTCACAGCCACATCCAGCCCGATTAATGCCGATAAGCACAGTCATTGCTCCGACTAATACCGGTATGCACCGCATTTACGTCGATTAGTACCCGGAAACACCCCCGTTGCCTCGACTAGTACCCGATACGCGGCGCAAACAAGTTAATCAGCAGCGGTAAGCCACGGTCCTGAATCACAGCGTCTTTAATCCAATTTCATATTGAGTAGATTTCAGTTGTTAATATTGAGCAGTGTCAGTCTGACTCGTTGCGTGAGCTTGTCTTTGATTCGCCGTGTTGGGCGCGTGCAGCTTCGGGCAGTACAAGAAGCTGCGGTGGGAGATCGACCAGCACGAGGGCGGGCTCGAGAAGTTCTCGCGCGGCTACGAGAAGTTCGGCTTCAACCGCGTGTAAGCCGCCCGCCCTCGCGCGTCTCCTTGCCGTCTCCCTTCCTCACCCGACTGCTTCCGGTCTTCGCCTTGCCAATGTTTCACGTCTAAAGCGACATTGGGAGCGTTTCTCGTTGACTCTGTGCAGGCACAACGGCATCGTGTACCGCGAGTGGGCTCCTGGCGCTTATGTAAGTGAAATGCGAGCTTCCCGCTTCTTGTTTGCCGGCATTTAGTGTCTGGATTTTCGCTGACCGCCGTGTGTGTGTGCGTGTGAGGTGGGTGCAGTCGGCGTCGCTGATCGGCGACTTCAACAACTGGAACCCCAACGCCGACATCATGAAGAAGGTTCGCCCGCCGCGCTCCCTCTGCTCACGCCATTATTCCTCGCGCTCTTCACAGAAATCAGTCACGGATTCTGACTGTCCGTGTTGCTTGCCTGTCTGTGCGTGCGTGCGCGTGTGCCGCAGGACGAGTTCGGCGTGTGGGAGCTCTTCCTGCCCGACAATCCCGATGGCACCCCCGCCATTCCCCACGGCTCGCGCGTCAAGGTCAGTCCGTGCCTCAGCGAGGAACGCCAGGCATTGTGGCAGATGCATGTGACTGTATGAGAGGCTGCGAGTGGATCACATGCGGCTTGCAGCGCGACACGCGTGAACGATTTGACAGCGGAATGTGGACATGAAGTCACAAATGCTTGGCAGATGGGGGAAACAACGAAGATTTAGGATTGGAGCCTTTGTGTAGGGAATTTTGTTTCCGTTCGGCATGACATTGCAGATGCGGTGGGCAGGTGGAAGTAGCCTTATTACTTCGCTCACTATTGCATGTCGGTACTAGGTTTCCCGTGGATGTTGTCGTTCTCTTGTCATAACACGTGGTTATTGTTCTGATGACGTGGCATGCAGATCCACATGGACACGCCGTCGGGGTGGAAGGACGCCATTCCCGCGTGGATTAAGTTCGCCGTGCAGGCGCCAGGCGAGATCCCCTACAACGGCATCTACTACGACCCGCCGCCGGAGGTCCGCTCCTCTCTGCGACTGCCTTTCTTTTTCGCCTGCATTTACCTCCGTTGCCCTCGTCTGGTCCGTTGCCCTCGTCTGGAATGATGCTCACGGCTGCAATGATGCTCACGGCTGGAATGGGGCTCTTTCCCACGTGCTTCTCCGCCGCTCATCTGCCTCCCCACCCCGTGCGCGCGCCTGCAGGAGCGCCATGTGTGGAAGAACGCGCGCCCCAAGCGGCCCCGAGCTCTGCGCATCTACGAGGCGCACGTCGGCATGAGCAGCACTGTACGCCCCCGCCCCACCCCCCGCCGCCCCTCCTCCGCGCCTCCTGTCCCGCTTTCTCTTCCCCAGCTGCCCTTGCCTCTTCCCCCCTCTCCGCCTCTCCCCCACTGCGCGCCAGCTGTCTTGCCTAGCTTCGTCTCGTCGGTTCTCATGGCTGCTCTCCGTCTCGCCACTTTCCACATCGTCCTCATCCGCGTTATTGCGCCACCCGCTAACAGGAGCCGCGAGTGAGCACGTACGCGGAGTTCCGCGACAACGTGCTGCCGCGCGTGCGCGACCTGGGGTACAACGCCATCCAGCTCATGGCCATCCAGGAGCACGCCTACTACGGCTCCTTCGGGTACGCCCTCCCCGTCCCTCACGCACCTGTGCGCCCCTCCCTTTGCTCGGCCTCCCTTGCACTCCTCCACGGCCCTAATCGTTCTGTTTTGCACGCGTTACCCGCGTGTTGCGCGCCTTGGTGCCTTGTTGCATTGTCTTCCTTCCAGTCATGACTCCTCCCCCTGCCACCACTGCCTCTCGGGCCGTTGCCTCCAGCACCTGCCATTCCCGCTTCGTGCCCCCGCTTTCCCTCCCGGCGTCCCTCACCTGCGCTCTCCCGTTCTCGCCTGCTCGCCTGACCCCCCGCCCCCGCGTTCCGCCAGGTACCACGTGACCAACTTCTTCGCCGTGAGCAGCCGCTGCGGCACGCCCGACGACCTCAAGAGCCTCATCGACGCGGCGCACGGCATGGGCATCGTGGTGCTCATGGACTGCGTGCACAGGTGCCATGGGGGGGGCATGGGGCGCATGGGGGGCATGAGGGGCATGGGGGGCATGGGGGCACGCACTCTGTGCATGGGTAGGTAAGCTGACGATGGCGTGGCGGGACGCGGCATGGTGGTTTGCGAGAACAGGAATGCGTGCTCGCACGCGCTCCACCATGCCTCAGCCGGCCACTGCGCCCTGCCATGCCGTACCAATGCTGCACTCTCCCGCCATTTCTGCCCCCCAATCCCCCTTCCTCCCCTCCCTCTCACCTCTCCCCCTCCCCTCTTCCGCCACCCACCGCCACCCCTCCCCCGTGTCCCGGCAGCCACGCGTCGAACAACGTGCTGGACGGGCTGAACATGTTTGACGGCACGGACGGGCAGTACTTTCACTCGGGCGAGCGCGGGTACCACTGGATGTGGGACTCGCGGCTGTTCAACTACGGGCACTGGGAGGTGCTGCGCTTCCTGCTCTCCAACCTGCGCTGGTGGCTCGAGGAGTACAAGTTCGACGGCTTCCGCTTCGATGGCGTCACATCCATGATGTACACGCACCACGGCCTGCAGGTATGTGCAACGTGCACCATGCATGCATCATGCCCCATGCCCCATGCCCCATGCCCCATGCCCCATGCACGTCATTTCGCCATGTTGTCTGGCACCCACTCCTCTGCCCTCCCCCCACCCCAACCCCCCCCTTCCTCCCCCCAGATGGCGTTCACGGGGAACTACGAGGAGTACTTTGGGTTCGCAACGGACGTGGAGGCGATGGCGTACATGATGACGGCCAACGACATGGTGCACGGGCTCTACCCCGACGCCGTCACCATCGCCGAGGACGTCAGCGGCATGCCCACGCTCTGCCAGCCCGTGGCGTGGGGTGGCGTCGGCTACGACTACCGCCTGCAGATGGCCATCGCCGACAAGTGGATCGAGCTGCTGTCGGAGTGAGCCTCTTTCTTTCCCTCACCTTCTCTCCGCACCGCCACCCATGCGATAATCCCGCGCGGACCATCGCCCATGGGCATCTCACTCTGCCTCGTCCCTTGGCGCCTGCCGTCCCTCATTGCTGCTGTGCCCCCCACAGGCAGACGGACGAGCAGTGGCAGATGGGCGACATTGTGCACACGCTCACCAACCGGCGGTGGATGGAGAAGTCCATTGCGTACGCGGAGAGCCACGACCAGGCGCTGGTGGGGGACAAGACGATCGCGTTCTGGCTGATGGACAAGGACATGTACGACTTCATGGCGCTCGACGGCCCCTCCACGCCCCGCGTGGACCGCGGCATCGCGCTGCACAAGATGATCCGCCTGCTCACCATGGCGCTGGGCGGCGAGGGCTACCTCAACTTCATGGGCAACGAGTTCGGCCACCCCGGTGAGAAGCGTGGGGTAGGGCGGGATGGTGAAAGGGGTGCTTTCTGTATGAAGATTGGGTGGCAACAAGGAGTTCTGTTGAATGATGGAGGTCAGACTAAGTCAGAGTAAGCTGGGAATGCACAGGTCTGCATGTCAAACACAATGAACCGATCAAAGAGTTTCTTTCGTATTGGTGTTATGTCCCTCACTGGTTCTGCTCCTGTCTTCTGGAACGCACGTGTGCATGCATATGGGGTCGTGGCATGGCAATGCGAACTGACATGGCATGGCATGGCATGGCGTGGCATGGCATGTGGTGCAGAGTGGATTGACTTCCCGCGCTGGGACTTCACGACCCCGGCGGGCAAGTTCATCCCGGGCAACGGCGGCAGCTACCACCTCTGCCGGCGCCGCTTTGACCTGGCGGACGCCGCGTTCCTGCGGTACAAGGGGCTCAACGACTTCGACCAGGCCATGCAGCACCTCGAGGAGACCTACAAGGTGGGGGTGAGGGCAAGGCGGGTAGAGCCGTGTGAGCAGAATCACAAAATGGGTGAGGGCATGGTGAGGGCATGGTGGGGGGAAGCAGAGAGGTGGGGAATGTGCGAGGTAGTAACAAGGGCTCCTTCCATCTTTTGCACCATCTCGTCCCCTCCGCCTGTGCCTCCTTCCCGCTCACCCTGCTTTCCTCCCAACCCCTCTCACTTCCCCCCCTTTCCCCCCCGGCAGTTCATCTCGTCGGAGCACCAGTATGTGTCGCGCAAGGACGAGGGCGACAAGCTGATTGTGTTTGAGCGCGGCGACCTGGTGTTTGTCTTCAACCTGCACTGGCAGAATTCCTACACCGACTACCGCATCGGCTGCAACAGGCCCGGCAAATACAAGGTCTGTGCCGCACACACGGCTTGTGCGAGCCATCCACACCCTGTCACCAGCAAGAGGCCGTCCTTGCTTTCCTCTTCCAAGTGCCTCGCTGCCTTGCTTCACAACCCATCACCCCATCACCTCATCTGTCTGCCTCACTCGCTGCCTGCTTTCCTCCACCCTGTGCCCCCATCGCCCGCCCCCAGGTGGTGCTGGACTCAGACGAGGGCCGCTTTGGCGGCTACAACCGCATCGACCACAACGCCTCCTACTTCTCACAGGTCAGTGCTCCCACTGCTCTCCCATGCCCACTCTTGCCGCCTATCTTTCCTGCACCTCCCCTCGCATCCTCGTCCCCATCACCCACCCTGTGGCCATCGTCCCTCCTCCCGCTCATCATTGGGCCACTCCACCTCACCTCTTTCACCCATCTGTCTTGCGTGTGACTGGCTGTGCAGGAGGGGTGGCACGACGGCCGGCCGCACTCGTTCCAGGTGTATGCGCCGTCGCGCACGGCGGTGGTGTACGGGCCGGCGGACTACGAGGACCCTCTCATCGAGTACTGCGAAGAAAACCCCGAGACCGACGAGTGCCGCACCTACGACGAGTGATGTGGCGCCCAGCACACAGGCGCCCCGTGCTGCTGCACCCTGCTCACCTCGACGATCGCACCGCCCTTGCCATCCACCCATCCGCGTGTCCATCAGGCACACCCAGCCACCGACCCATACTCCTCCCATGCCATGCTATTGAGCGCCTTGACATGTCCCCCTGGCCTGCTTTTGTCAATGCTCTAGCTCTGTTTGCCACGCTGCTTCGGGTGACTGAAATTATACAGCTTTCCACTGGAGATAGCATTATCAGGGAGTGGCATCTTGCTTGTCTACTGCCTGTTGATACTTGATTGTGTTTACTGTTTTGATAATAACACTTCAGGTGTTTTATTGACTGCTGGCACCACCAACCATATACCGTAGCTAATTCTGTGTTGTAACAATATGGACAGCAAGATTATGGCAATAGCACCATCTTTGCAGGTGGAAGTTTCAATGCACGTAAAATTCTTCCCGTAAGCATGCACCGGCTTAAACTTCCCCAGGAGTTGCAATCAGGCAACACCCTATGTACTATGGTAGCTTCCACATGTCTACACCCGGCTTTCGTAGGGAGCTTGTAGAGCGCACCACAGCCGGTACCTGCAACCAGCAGCACCATGTCTCAAGCCGCAGCACCTCTTCAGCAAGCCGCACCCACGGCACCGGAGCCCCCCTCACACGTCCCCCTCCTTGACGTCCCCCTCCCTCACAACGAGCGTGTAGTCCCGCGTGGGGCTGAAGAAGCGGTGGTACGCGTACACACCCGCACCTATCAGCAGCACCGCAAGAGCGAACATTGCCAGCAGCGCCACCCACCCCGTCAGCTCCATGCCCTCCTCCTCCCGTTGCTGCTGCTCCATTGCCCCCAGCTGCACGCGTGCGAGGGGTGTGCACGAGGGGTGTGCACGAGGGGTGTGCACGAGGCGTGTCACAAGGGATAAGACGGGGAGAAGAGGACTAGATGGGAGGGGAAGTATACGAGACAAGTTGGATGCAGGCAGGGAGACAAGGGGCATGCAGGCAGTGAATCCACGCCATTAGTGCCAGCTCCTATGCAGCAGCGCCCTCACCTCTGCGATCTGTGCGAGCGTGGATTCGAGCCGCGCCTCATCCACCACCCCGCCCACATGCGCGCCCGCCACGCCCACCACAGCCACCAGCTGCCGGCACGAGCCGTTGCCCAGCTTGGCAAGGGGCTGGTCCACCAGGCACTGCCCCACCGCCGCCAGCACGATGCCCTTGGCCGCCAAAGAGGAGGTGGAGGAGGAGGTGGCGTTGGGGCAGAGGGCCGTGATGTCATCAGCACAGGGCAGCGTGAGGGGGTTGGCAGGCTGGTACACCCACAGCGCCATGCGCACTAGGAATGACACCTACCACGCACACAAGCAGGGGGGGGGGGGGAGGGAGGGGGTTGAAAGGGGAGCAGGGAGAGGGGGAGAGTTGCATGGAAGCAATGCAAGTCAGATGGGTGCAGCCCAGGCATGGATGGCTCAAGCTCAGCAGCACAACAGGTTGTCTCCCAATCCACCCTAAACCCTAAACTCTGCCAGCCTCTCACCTCGGTCTGGCACTTCCCAGTGAGCCCGTCATAGTGCTGCGCCAGGCATGCGATCACCTCCCCGTCGCCGTCCGCCTCGCTGTTTGCCGCGTCGCTGCAGGAGGTGGCGATGTCCGTGTGGCACTGCAGCGCCAGCGCCACGTCGCCCTCGTAGAACTGCGACTCGCGCACCGTGGCCAGCTCCACCTCGGAGCGGCACGCCACGCCCATGCCCTCCCTCGCCAGGTTCGTCTGCAGGCACCGGAACGCCTTGCCCTCACTGGGCGGCACGCCGCGGCAGAACACGTGCAGCTCGAGCCCACACGCGTTCATGAGGGAGGGGGTCAGGCGGATGTCAGATGCCTGGAGGGAGAGAGAGGGAGATGCAGAGGCGAGAGGGGTGGGAGAGGGGGGGGGGAGGTTCGACAGCTTCGCAGCGCATCTCAGCATGGCACCCAAGCAGGCTTTCGTCCCATGGCAGCCCGCGCATGACCCCCCTGCACGGCCCACCTCCATGGCGCTGAACCGCAGCTCCTCCTCGCGGCACTCAGGCTTGAGCTGCTCCCGGTGCTGGCGCAGGCACGACAGCACCTTGCTGTGGTCGCGCTGCAGCCCACACAGCGCGCCGATGTCCGCCTCACACGCGCGCTGCAGCGGCACGTCCAGCAGCACGTCGCCCACCTCGCGCTGCTGGAAGTACAGCACCTCCTCACGGCACTCCGCGCTCGCAATGCTCGACGCGTTGCCCGCCAGGCACTGCAGCACACGCCCCCCGCACAGGTCGCCCGTGGGGCCGGAGACGAAGGAGTCGTTTTTGGGCTCGCAGGAGTGCATGCAGAGATGCTGCACGTCGCTGAAGCATGCGCGGTTGAGCTTGTAGTTCAGCCGGAAGTCTGGCGGGCAGAGGGCAGATGGGAGGCGACAGGGCCTTTTGGAACGGGGTTGTGCCGTGAAGGGAGGGCAGGAGAAAGCTTGCATGCCACACTTAGTACATATGCCATACACAAGCATGGCACGTGTGCCATGTGCATGGCATGGGTGCCTGACCTTGAGCACTCCTCTCTTCATCCTTCTTGACCTCCTCTTTGCACCTCTCGCCCATGTCCTCATCCCCCACGTGCTGCTGCAGGCACGCTATTGTGTCACCACCGCCTGCCACCACCACCAGCACCACATGCCAGGACAAGGGGGAGAAACGAGGGAGGTGAGCAGGCGTGGCTATGCAGCAACAGCAAACGACCATGCGGCACACACCAGCAGTGTGCTCTCCCAATTCATCTAGTCCTACCTCTGGCCTCCTCGCCGTCCACCTCTCACACACACACTCCCTTTCCCAGAGCACCCTTTTTGTCCCCCTAACTGTCTCATCCACCCTACCCTTTTCGTCCTTGCAGAGGCGCTGCATCTCGTCCTGGCACGCTTCCCGCATGGGGAACTTGAAGTCAATGTCCTCCGCGTACCGGATCTCCTGCCACGGCCCACGGGTCAGGGGACGTGTGAGTGAGTGAGTCCACATGCCCCAATCCAGACGAAACTTCTTCGGGGAACCAGGGTGGACAGATCACAACTGACCATAAAAGCATTTCACGGGGCATACTTCCACAATGATCGTTGCCTAAACGAACACACAACAACAGCTGACCAGCTCAAAGATTCGAATAATAAATTTAACAGAATCTAAAAATGCTGAGGGCTGACCTGCTCAAAGAGTGCGGTGCAGAGGGCTGACCTGCTCAAAGAGTGCGGTGCAGAGGGCTGACCTGCTCAAAGAGTGCGGTGCAGAGGGCTGACCTGCTCAAAGAGTGCAGTGCAGAGGGCTGACCTGCTCAAAGAGTGCGGTGCAGAGGGCTGACCTGCTCAAAAAGTGCGGTGCGGCAGACAGGTTTGAGCTTCTGGCGGTTCTCCTGCAGGCACATGAACACGCGCGCATGCCCGTCCGCCACCGATGCACACAGCGTCTCGCGGTCCTCTGCCAGGCCGTACATGCATGCAAAAGGGGGGGGGAAGTCGGGGGGAGGGAGGGGGGGGTGGGGGGGGGGTATGCAAGGGGGAGCATGATGGTTAGCGAAAAGGAGGAAAGAGGGGAGTGGGTGGGATGGATGCGTGGAGAGGGCTCTCACCATGGCACGCCTGCTGCAGCGGGTGGTCAAAGCGCGTGTCCTCCGCGGCCCTCTGAGTGAGCAGGTGCACCTGCTGGCGGCACCGCGGGTCCTTGAGCTCGCGGCGGTAGTCCTGCAGACACTCGATCACACGGCTGTCCCACGACGCCACGTCACTGATGTCGTCCGCGTCCGGGTAGCACGTCTGGGGGGAGGGGAAGGAGGGGGTGTGAGGGTGGGCACGGGGAGCAGAGCATGAGATGGAAAGAGAGGTGGGCGAAAGTGGAAAGAGAGGTGGGCGAAAGTGGAAGAATGCCAAGGTTGTGCAAAGGAGAGGGTGACGGGAATGCTTGAGAGGGCTGCTGCAAGAAATATATGGAAGTCACTGTGACACCTCTGCCCCAGCTATGCATACCTCCACAGTGCAGCGGTGCATACCTCCACAGTGCAGCGGTGCATACCTCCACAGTGCAGCGGTGCATACCTACACAAGGCAGCGGTGCATACCTCCACAATGGCGCGGTGCATACCTCCACAAAGTCGCGGTGCACACCTCCACAATGTCGCGGTGGCAGTACTTGCGCAGGCCCGGATCCAGGCGGAAGTCAGAGGCTCGGCGCTCCATCATCTTGATGATCTCCGCCTTGCTGCCACCACGCACGCACGCACGCACGCACGCACGCACACACGCACGCACACATAGCCATGCACCCATAGGCAGCATAAGAAGTAGCAAAACGTTGGTAAGAACATGCATGCATGAGAAGTCAGTGACAACATGCCATGCATCTCGTCAACCACCCACCGCCCACCGCCCACCCCCCACCGCCCACCGCCCACCGCCCACCGCCCACCACCCACCGCCTACCGCCTACCATTCTGCCTACCGCCCACCGCTCACCGCCCACCGCCTACCGCCTACCGCTCTACCTACCGCCCAACGCCCACCGCCACCGCCCACCGCCCACTGTCCACCGCCCACCGCCTCCCGCCAACCGCCCACCGCCCCACGCACCGCCCACCGCCCACCGCCCACCGCCCACCGCCCACCGCCCACCGCCCACCGCCACCGCCCACGCCCACCGCCCACCGCCTACCCCCCACCCCCACCGCCCACCGCCACCACCCGCCGCCACCCGCCCACCGCCCACCACCCACCGCCCACCGCCCACCGCCTCCTGCTCGGCCTACCGCCACCGCCCAAAGCCCGCCGCCCACCGCCCACCGCCCACCACCCACCGCCCACCGCCCACCGCTCCTGCTCGGCCCTACCGCCACCACCCACCGCCCACCGCCACCACCACCCCACCCCCCACCGCCTTCCGCTCCGCCCACCGCCCCCGCCCACCCCCCCACCGCCCACCGCCCACCCCACCGCCCACCGCCCACCGCCCACCGCCCACCGCCAACCACCCACCGCCCACCGCCCACCGCTCACCGCCACCTTCCACCACCCACCGCCTACCGCCTACCGTTCTACCTACCGCCCACTGCTCACCGCCCACCGCCTACCACCTACCGCTCTGCCTACCCCACCGCCCACCGCCCACCGCCCTCCGCACCGCACACCGCCCACCGCCACCGCCCACCCCCCACCGCCCACCGCCCACGGCCGCTCGGCCTACCGCCCACCGCCCACCGCCCACCGCCACCCGCCCACCACCAACCGCCCACCGCCCACCGCCAACCGCCCACCGCCCACCACCCACCGCCCACGCTCACCGCCCACCTTCCACCGCCCACCACCTACCGCCTACCGTTCTGCCTACCGCCCACGGCCCCGACCCACCGCCTACCGCCTACCGCCAACTTCCCACCGCCCACCGCCCACCGCCCACCGTCCACCGCTCCCGCCAACCGCCCACCGCCCACCGCCACCCCCCACCGCCCACCGCCCACCGCCAATCGCCCACCGCCCACCGCTCACCGCCCACCTTCCACCGCCCACCGCCTACCGCCTACCGTTCTGCCTACCACCCACCGCCCACCGCCCACGCCTACCGCCAACCACCAACTGCCCACCGCCCACCGCCCACCGCCCACCGCCTCCCGCCAACCGCCCACCGCCCCCCGCACCGCCCACCGCCCACCGCCCACCGCCCACCGTCCACCGCCCACCACCCACCGCCCGTCGCCCACCGCCCACCGCCCACCACCCACCGCCCACCGCCCACCGCTCACCGCCCACCGCCACAGCCCACCGCCCACCGCCTACCGCCTACGGTCAACCGCCCACCGCCCACCGCCCGACGCCCACCGACCACCGCCCACCGCCCACCGCCCACCGCCCACCGCCCACCGCCCATCGCCGACCGCCTACCTCTCTGCCTACCGCCCACCGCCCACCGCCCACCGCCCACCGCCCACCGCCCACCGCCTCCCGCAAACCGCCCAACGCCCACCCACCGCCCACCGCCCACCGCCAACCGCCCACCACCCACCGTTCACCGCCCACCGCCTACCGCCTACCGCTCTGCCTACCGCCCACCGCCCACCGCCCACCGCCTACCGCCTACCGCCTACAGCCTACCTCCCACCGCCCACCGCCCACCGCCCACCGCCCACCGCCTACCGCTCTGCCTACCGCCACCGCCCACCGCCCACCGCCCACCCCCACCGCCCACCGCCCACCGCCTCCCGCCAACCGCCCACCGCCCCCCGCACCGCCCACCGCCCACCGCCCACCGCCCACCGCCCACCACCCACCGCCCACCGCCCACCCCCCACCGCCCACCCCCCACCGGCCCACCGCCCACGGCCGCTCGGCCTACCGCCCACCGCCCACCGCCCACCGCCCACCGCCCACCGCCCACCGCCCACCGCAACCGCCCACCGCCCACCGCCCACCGCCCACTGCCTACCGCCTACCGTTCTGCCTACCGCCCACGGCCCACCGCCCACCGCCTACGCCTACCACCCACCGCCCACTGCCTACCGCCTACCGTTCTGCCTACCGCCCACCGCCCACCGCCACCGCCCACCGCCCACCGTCCACCGCCTCCCGCCAACCGCCCACCGCCACCGCCACCGCCCACCGCCAACCGCCAACGCCACCGCCAACCGCCCACCGCCCACCGCTCACCGCCACCTTCCACCGCCCACCGCCTACCGCCTACCGTTCTGCCTACCGCCCACCGCCCAACGCCCACCGGCCCACCGCCCACCGCCCACCGCCCACCGCCTCCCGCCAACCGCCCACCGGCCCCCCCGCACCGCCCACCGCCCACCCGCCACCGCCCACCGCCCCACCGGCCACCGCCACCCACCACCGCCAACCCCCCACCGCCCACCGCCCACCGCCGCTCGGCCTACCGCCCACCGGCCCACCGCCCACCGCCCACCGCCCACCGGCCCACCGGCCACCGCCCACCGACCCACCGCCCCACCGCCACCGGCCACCGCCCACCGCTCACCGCCCACCTTCACCGACCACCGCTACCGCCTACCGTTCTGCCTACCGCCCACCGCCCACCGCCCACCGCCTTACCGCCAACCACCAACTGCCCACCGCCCACCGCCTACTGCCCACCGCCCACCGCCCACTGCCCACCAACCACCGCCTACCGCCTACCGCTCTGCCTACCGCCCACCGCGCACCGCCCACCGCCTACCGCCCTACCGCCTACCTCCCACCGCCCACCGCCCACCGCCCACCGCCCAACGCCCACCGCCCACCGCCCACCGCCTACCACTCCGCCCACCGCCCACCGCCCACCGCCCACCGCCCACCGCCCACCGCCACCGCCCACCGCCCACCGCCCACCGCCCACCGTCCACCGCCCACCGCCCACCGCCTACCGCTCCGCCCACCGGCCACCGCCCACCGCCACCGCCCACCGCCTCCCGCAAACCGCCCAACGCCACCACCGCCCACCGCCCACCGCCAACGCCCACCACCCACCGTTCACCGCCCACCGCCTACGCCTACCGCTCTTGCCTACCGCCCACCGCCCACCGCCCACCGCCTACCGCCTACCGCCTACAGCCTACCTCCCACGCCCACCGCCCACCGCCCACCGCCACCGCCTACCGCTCTGCCTACCGCCCACCGCCCACCGCCCACGCCCACCGCCCACCGCCCACGCCCACCGCCTCCGCCAACCGCCCACCGCCCCCCGCACGCCACCGCCCACCGCCCACCGCCCACCGCCCCACCACCCCGCCACCGCCCACCCCCCACCGCCCACCCCCCACGCCCACCGCCCACGGCCGCTCGCCACCGCCCACCGCCCACCGCCCACCCCACCGCCCACCGCCCACCGCCCCGCCAAACCGCACCGCCCACCGCCCACCGCCCACTGCCTACCGCCTACCGTTCTGCCTACCGCCCACGGCCCACCGCCACGCCTACCGCCTACCACC
>BQMB01000904.1:77500-155324 GCA_027943415.1 Closterium sp. NIES-67 | reverse complement strand
TTGCCAGGGTAAACAGCTTCGCCTTGTGCACAGGTTTTTCCTGGCACTCTTGGGGGTAACAATGGGGCATCTTGGCGTAGGACACCTGTGGGTAACCCTCGCCCCCAAGGCCATTTTGCCTTGGCTGAATTTTGGGATGCAAACGGTGAACTGCGAAAACGTAATCCCTACCATGCTGAACCGAGCTCGCGTTCCGGTAGTGGTAGATACCTGGGCGTGCGTGACCCCCGGTACGGCTACAACCAGGCTTCAGGACATGCCCGGCGACATCCGTCGACATTCCGATGCACTGAGCTGAAACTTTCTGGACCCTTCAAACGACTTACGAAATCACGCCGAACCTACATCGATGGGATGTCTGAAGTATGTCGATGAAATCCGTCGACATCCCATTTTGGTTTGGTTGGAAAACAGGCCTCTCGATGTTCGGGTAATTACCGTGCTTACTCAAGGAAAGCATTGTGATTTTGGTGTGCTACCCTGATTTCTACACATCCAGATTTGAAGTACGCGTCCACTAGCAGACTAGACAACAACATTCCACGTCCGATTTCCGAGTAGTGGAATGTATCGCCCTGTAATATCCGACTGTAAGGCCTGGTTACCCGGCTAGAAACCCCTCTTCTCCGTTGAGGGAGGGATTTGGGCAAAACCGCACCCAAAATCCCAAGTGGCCCGTTTGGGTTTTCGGCAAACGCGCCACACCTTGATTGGATGTTGCAGCTTCCCCAACCAAGCCTCTCTAACTCAAACTCGTTTCCCCCAACCAAGCCTCTCCGAACCAAACTCATTTCCCCAACCAAGCCTCTCTGAACCAAACTCATTTCCCCCAACCGAGCCTCTTTCAGCCAAACTCGTTCCCCCCAATCAAGCCTCTCTCAGCCGAAATCGTCCCCCCCAACCAAGCCTATCTCAGCCAAGCTCGTTTCCCCAAAGAGGTTTGGTTGGGAAAAAACGTGTTTTCTTGGACCACGTCTCTGTGCTTCATTTAGGTGGGGCATTTGCTCCTGTGGGTAGGGCGTAGTTTTTGTAATCAGCAATAAATTGGTGAAGTGGTGGTTGCACTTGTAGTCAATCGTTTGGGTTTTCCTTTTTAGCACAATTCGGCTTAGAATAACATCCAAGCACTTGTAGATGAAATTGGTGAAAGGAAAAGTTCAGTGCACTTAAAAAAATGTGAACTGGACCCTGAAACCTTGCACATGCCAAGAAACCCCCAAAACTGCCCTGCAAAAAGTCAACATTTTTGGGCTACCCAGCTTGGACGAGTTGGTTGCGCGACTAACTCGGATTCCGCAGGGGGCCCTTCGGGACATCGAGAGAGAGGCCTGGTTGGAAACCCCCCAGCACAAGCAGCCGTGCTGCCAGCCCTCACATGCGGAAATTCGTTGACTCGGCAACTGCCCCACAGCACTTCTGGCAGTTACGTGCATACAGAATTATAGAAGGCACTGCGATAATGATTGCATGTCGGGTGCGACAGCAGATCTGGCGGTTACCGTCTGCCGACTGGGCGGATGGCCTTGGCTGCCTCTACAGCGCGTCCCTTGGGAGTGACGGAGCCACGTGTCCTGCCACAATCGAGGGTTTCGTTGTACCCAGGCCCAACAATCATCCGCGATATGTTAGTACCAAAGGGGGAGCATCGATGCTGCTACACCTGACGTCAGCTTGCTTATTTGGGCCAAAAGGCGAGTTACCTGAAAATATCTTTTAATGTTGCGTGTTTCGTGTATGTTGGAAGGGAGTCCGGCGTTGCAAATTTGGCACCTTACAACATGGATAGGAACTTTTGGGTCGACTGAAAGGTTCATGCATAGGCGTGTTCGTTTCACTCCTCGGCTCTTTTGTCAACATTTCTGTAACGTACTCCCCCCGGATATACGCCCCTCCGTATGTTAAGGCCTGTGGGCTTTATCCCGTTCACTGGGCCTTATAAACAGTATTTCATTAAACACCCCCCCTTCGTTTTATGGAAACCTGTACCATATACGCCCCCCCCTGTTTTTCAAGGCCTATTGCGGGATGCTTATTTCATTACCATTATCGCATTACATTTACACGTGATTATAATGTTATATCAAGATAACCTAAGCTTTAGCAGAAATAGCTAGCTCTACGCCCTGCCTAGCATACATTTGCATACATAAAGCCTATCTAGATGCTCCATCAACTATCCAGATGCTGCACAGATTACAGGAGGCTACTCCTCTTTCTCCTCCTCCTCCTCCTCCTCCTCCTCCTCCTCCTCCTCCTCCTCCTCCTCCTCCTCTCCTCCCTCCTCCCTCCTCCTCCTCCCTCCTCCCTCCTCCTCCTCCCTCCTCCTCCTCCTCCTCCTCCACCTCCTCCTCATTGTCCCCCCTCCTCAGCAGCAGCCACATCCTCTGGTGCCGCAGCAGCAGAGTTGTTCCTGGCGAATCCATCTGCGCCCACTTCATCGTCGACGTCCACTTCAGCCTATTTTTTGTTGCGCATATGCTGCAGAGTCAGGTAGTCTTCACTGCCGTCGAGAGAATTGCTGATGCCGCAGGTATTGAATGCCCTTTGAATGAGGGATGCCATGATTTCCCTCCACGCCTTGGAGATCCACTTAATGATCTCCTCTGGCAGGGGCTTGTTGATGTTGCCTGCGCGTATAAGAAATAGCCACTGAGTCAGGGAGCACTCAGAACAGGCAAGAAAACAGCAAGCTTGTTAAAAAGAAACTTACCCTTGGTGGTCTTGGTGTACATCCCGACCGAATCGAACCACTCTTGGTAGAAGTGGCAGACACGAGCCTTGAACGCGCGATTCACGCACATGTCTAGCGGCTGGACGACGGACGTGCAGCCGGCGGGGATGACTCTAGGCACCAGGCCGAACGTGGCATACGCCTCATTGACTTCCGCAGTCAGGTTTCCTTAGTAGGAGTCGAGGATGAGCAGGGCCGACCGACCGTGTAGACCGAAGCGCGGCTTTGTGAACGGCTTGTCTGCCTTGAGCAGCCACTCCTTCACTCCCTCAGCGTCCATCCACCCGTTTGGCTATGCTGCGATGACGACGTCTGCGAAGACAAGCACAGGAGTCAACAGCATCAAAAAAAGAAGCAAAACAAGCCCGACAAATGAGATTGTACAAATGATTTATGCTAGTTTACCTTTCGGGAAATCCCCCTTTGGCACCGTCTTCCTCTTGAAGTAGACCCATGGCTTACGCTTCGCCGGCGGCGGTGCAGGCAAGCATCACGATGATTCGTTCCTTCTGGTAACCCGTCGTTCGGATAGGGACGCTGTTCGTGACGATTTCCTCAACGGTGCGCTCGGTTGGCATCTTGAGCCAAAGGGGTGTCTGATCAGCGTTGATGATCCAGCACTCCTCGATTTCGTACAATCGACGGACCTCACGACAGAAGTGCCTGAAATTCTCGACTTTGACTTGGCATGCTGAGGGAGGGGGGATGGCGGGGATGGAAAACACATGGGAAAGCCAACGGTCAATAGGCGCTGTTAGAGATTCAACCAGCATGGGCGCCAGTGAGCAGCGTAGAGGTTCGAAAGGCAAAGCAGAGAAATAAACGAGAAAACACAACCTACCGGTGGGTCAATTTCTGACCGACTTTGGTCTTCGCGTGAATGGAGAGGTTCCAACGAGCTCTGAACTGCTCAGTCCAACAGTGGGAACCTTGCCACTTCACCTCCGGATGCAGGTGCTTCATCAGCTCCCGCAACCACATATGGAGCTTTGACACAGGGACAGGGGAACCCACAGCGCGCGCAGGAAGGAAGCGGGCGTATTCTTGCGTTTCCATGTCGGAGTACCACGACAAACGCCCATGGGCCGTGAAGTCGCTTACGACACCCAACGGTACCCTCCAACTCGTGCTCAGCCTTAATCCAGTCGTTGATGCGATGGCGCGAGACACCTGCCTCTCAAGCCACCTCTTTCTTTATCTTGACCTCCTTAAGATGCCCAAGCCAGAAGAGCTTTTCCTTGGCGGTGTAGGAATTCCGCTTGAGCTTAGTAGCGCGGTTCCTGGGACACGAGGGGGGAGGGGGGGGGGGGGAGCATCACGGTTTTCAGTAGAGGGTGGGGACGCTTTCTGCCCTCAGGGAAGGACGGGACATGCAATTTCTTGGGAAGTCCATCTTGCGATCAGTACTCAGCCTCGCCGCCACCGTCTTCTGCATCCTCCGGCCAATCGCCGCCGTCCGGATTTCCTTGTCTCGCGGGGGTCTTCGGGCTGGCCATCATGGTTGCCTTTGTCACGACCGGCAGGTTCATAATCACGGGGGGCTTCCTCCTCAGGAAGAAGCAGTGTCAAGGTGGGGATGCCGTTCTTAAATGCACGGGCAGGCGGTGCAGGCGGCGCGGGAGGTGCAGGAGGGCAGGAGGTGCGGGAGGAGCGGGCAGAGCAGGAGTGGGAGGGCAACACTAGGTAGAGGGAGGCACGGCGGCTCTAAGTCGTGTGGATCGCTAGGACGGCCGAAAAGAACGGAGAGGCCTGAGCCTGAGAAGCTAGCCATAACTCCCGCTAGGGGAGCTGGTGCGGGTTCTTGCTCATTCCATCGAGGAACAAAATAATGAAAGCAAGGTGACGGTACCCCTCTCAAGAATGCGGCCAGTCTTCCTCGTCGATGATTTTTATCGATGAGGAAGATTCCATTTTTTTACAACACATGGCAAGATTCCTTGCCATGTGTGCAGGTTCGAATATGTGCTGGCAATCCTTTCGTTTGAAGGTTCGACAGCATCTACATTCAGCCTTCTGTGTGCCACATACCCCATCCAACACGGAAGTACCAGTCACATGGCCCATGACACCCTACGCGGGGTGTGCAGGCACAGCACAGCACCGCTCAGGCATCTCATTGGACCGCAAGGCATCTTTCCTGCCTCGCGTAGATTCCAGAGGCTTCTGCGTGAGATCTGTTAACGTGTTTGCTATGGGAGCACGCCCACCATCACACAATTGTCATGAGCTACATTTTGGTATACTACAAAAAATATTATGTAAAAATCATTTTGAACGCCCATGGGCGTATAAATTAAATTCAAAGAAACGCTCCCCCTCATTTTCAAACCAGACCCCTAAACGCCCCTAGGGACGTATATCAGAAGGAATATGGTATAGGCATCTCTAGTTAGTTTAGATATGTTTGTTATAGGCTAGCTAGGTCAGTTCTTAAAGGGGCAAAAACTGTATTTGTATCACCCCTCCCCTCTTCCTAGACACAACTTTTCCCCCTACTCTAACATGGTATTGAGCTTTTTCCGCTGTTGCTCATGCTTCCGCCATAATTGTAGACTCATTTTTTTTCGCGCTTGTCTCTCTTCTCCCTCTCTCTCTCTCTCTCGCTCTCTCTCTCTGTCTCTCTCTCTCTCTCTCTCTCTCTCTCTCTCTCTCTCTCTCTCTCTCTCTCTCTCTCTCTCTCTCTCTTCTCTCTCTCTCTCTCTCTCAATTTCGCGCACCTCCCCCTTGTCAACAACATATAATTCTGTCTACACATATTTAGTTTGTTATAGCCTAGCTATGTCAGTTCTTTAGAGAGGACAATATTCTTGTACTTGTATCTACCTCCCCCCTCCTCCTAGTCACACTTTGACATGGTATTTAGCTAGGTTAGTTTTTTCTGCCGTGAGTCACGCTTCCGCCGCTACATTTTTTTTTTCTGCACGTGTGCAACTCTCTCAATTTCGCGCATCTCCTGCCCTCCAATTTCGTGCTCTGTAGCCTCGATGCCCTCCCCCTAGCATTCGCGTTGTTTCGTACGGCAGCGAGCAGGCCGGCGAGCCAGCCAGCATGCTAACCAACACGCTCGCCAGCACACCAGCTAGCACGCTAGCCGATACGCCAGCCAACGCGCCAGCCAGCACGCTAGCCAGCACGCCGCCAGCGCGCTAACCAGCCCGTCAGCCAACGCGCCAGCCAGCTAGCCAGCACGCTAGCCAGCTAGCTCGCCAGCCGCGTTTGCCAGCGCGCCACCAGCAGTGCTCGCCAGCTCACGCAGCAGCACCAGCCAGCTAGCCGCCAGCAGCGTCCGCCAGCTCGCCGCCAGCACCTGCTGCTAGCTACTCGCTAGCAGTGCCAGCCAGCTCCTCACTAGCCAGCTCTCTGCTGCGCCAGCCACTGCTCCAGCTAGTCGCCAGACAGCCGCCACTGCCACTGCAACCACTGCTGCTGCCTCTGCCACTGCCGCTGCCGCCACTACTGCTGCAACTGTGCCGCCACTACTGTTGTCACTACCGCTGCAGCCCTTGCCATTACCACAACTGCTGCAGCCATTGCCGCTGCCGCAGCCACCGCTGCCACTACAGCCACTGCATCTGCCGCCACTGCAGCTGCAGCAACCTGTGCTGCCGCCGCTGCCGCTGCCGCTGCCGCCACTGCCGCTGCAGCTGCTGCCCTTGCAGCCACCGCTGCCGCCGCTGCCCTTGCAGTTGCCGCTGCCGCCGTTGCCCTTGCAGCCGCCGGTGCTGCTGCTGCCATTGCAGCTGCCACTGCCACTGCAACAGCCCACGCTGCCGCCGTTGCCACTGCTGCAGTTTCTGCCGCCACTGCCGCCACTGCCCTTGCAGCCGTCACTCCCGCCGCTGCCCTTGCAGCAGCAGCTGCCGCCTCTGCCCTTGCAGCTGCCACTGCTGCCACTGCCGCCGCTGCCACTGCTGCAGCTGCTGCCGCCACTGCCGCTGCTGTTGTCACTGCTGCTGCCGCCGCTTGCGCTGCCGCCGCTGCCACTGCCGCAGCTGCTGCCGCCACTACCGCTGCTACAGCCGTCGCTACCGCATCTTGTGCTCCCGCCGATGCCACTGCCGCAGCTGCTGCAGCCCCTGCCGCTGCCGCTGCAACCGCCAACTGCAGCCACCACTGCCGCCGCTGCCCAGAGAAGCCTTGAGGGCGCTAGAGGTAGATCTACTCGTGCGGACTACCCTGCAGGAACGCTGTGGAGAAGTCGAATGAATGAAGCTCATAGTCACACTGCGTGGCTATGTGGAGAACGACCAAAGAGTAGTCATCTTCGGGGTCGGGGAGAAGGTCTGGAAGAAGTCCACACCCTCACGCTGACTGAAGCCTCTAGCCACGTAATGCGCCTTGAACTTCGGCGACTATCCATGCGCGTGCTTCACCCTGTAGATCCGCATGCTATCGACTACGTTCGTCCCAGGCGGGGGAACTACGTCGATGAAACTGCTTGTGGATCTGTAGAACGCCATCTCAGCCTCCATGGCTTGTATCCACAGGGCTGCCTAGGGCCCCGACACCACCTCAGCGTAAGAGCATGGAACAGAGATGTTGAAAGCGTCTGGGTCTCTCTGGGGATACAAGCATGGAGCAGACATGGGGAATAGCGCAGCAACGTAGGCCAACTCGTATTGCCTGTCCTCTAGCACGTCACTGCCAAGGGCAGGTGCACCCCGTCGGACGGAGGACAGGCAGTACCAGCGACCAGAGCGGCAGCATAGTCAAGGCGGTGGCTAGCTGCAAAGTCAGCGACAGCAGCGACAACTGCAGTGACAGCCTAAGGAGGAGCAATAGGGCCAGTGACAAGCGATGGAAGCAAGCGCGACAGGGTAGAACGAGCAGCGCGAGCAGTGTAAGAGAGAGGAGGCAGGGACTGCGGGAGCGAAGACGGATGAGGTAACGGAAGCACGGGGACTAGAGAAGCACTAGAGTGGAGGACCATAAGGTGGACACTAGGACGGAGAGAGACAAGACGAGCACTAGAGGGGCGATGGACCCAGTGGGGAAGAACTGGGGACTGGGGACGGGGGAGCGCGAGGGAAAACGAGCCGGGAAAGAGTCCAGAGGAGAGAACAACGGGTCGTAAACAGGGTCACGTAGCGGAGGGGGAACGGGCAGGCGGACAAGGGAACCTGGAGTAAGATCAAGGAGACGAAGGGCAGACTCAGGCTGCTCTTGCTGCGGTGGCTGCGCCTGCTGCTGCGGCGGCTGCGCTTGCTGCTGCGGCTGCTGCTGCACCTGCTGCTGCGGGTGCTGCTGCTTCTTCGGCTGCTGCTACCAAGACCTCCAGCAGCACCGCAGCTACCATCGGCACTCCCCGAAACAGCACCCCCAAGATTAGCACCCTCGGACGCACCACCCACAGAACTAGAACCTCTGGAGTCAGCACCCCCAAAACTTGCACCTCCAGAATCAACACCCTCCGAGTCAGCACCCCCAGAACCAACACCCCCAATGCCAACATCTCCAACACCAGCACCCCAAGAGCCCACTGCTCCCTTCGGCTGCGGCTGCTGCTGCAGCGGCAGTTGAGTCTGATGTGGAGGCTACTGCTGCTGCTAACGCATGGGGGGAAGCGGCTGAGGTGCCTAGGGTACCGAGGCTGGGGGAAGCCCCACAGGGACAGCAGGCACGCCCCCAGCAGCTGGGCCCCCAGAGTCAGCCGACTCCCCCACACGCGCAACTGAAGGGAACTAAGTGGCGTGGAAGACACCAGAATGGGCCATGCGGGGCAGGAGGAGTGCGGGAGGCGGAGCAGGGACAAGGCACAGGGGTGCTGCAGTGCAGGAAGCGCCTGAAGCAGGGGAGCGTCTCATCGAAGGTAACGTTACGAGACGGGTAAAAGCGGTGGTGTGACGGGTGGTAGAACAGCACGGGTCGGGTGGGCTATGGAGCGACAGGAGCAGGAAGCGGCAATTGCGACAGACGCAGCAGTTGGCGGGGACTCAGTGTGGAGTATAAAGAGACCTGACCCTGGGTCACGCTCAAACATGGCTAAGTGCCAACAGGTGGCTGTGTCTGCACAAGCGGCGTGTCTCTCGCGGCCAGGGAACATAGTGGTGACGCCTCGGTCCTAAAGGGGACCGACAGCCACTAGGTTCCTGGCAAACGAGGGGATGTGCAGACCAGTGAGAGAGCCGAAGGGGACAGCTGGAAAAGAGAGAATGGTGGTGCTACATGCGGCAGCTGTGGCGGGGAGTCCACTAGTGTGACGCGGACAGGCGCAGAAAGCGGGGTGAGAGCAGTACTGTCTCTAAAGAAGCAACGAGACATGCCCGAGTCAAGGATAAAGGAGAGGGCCGCCATAGGAGGGGCAAGGGAGGAGCCGAGGGGACACGTAGTAGAGGCTCCTAGACTAGACACAGTGGTAGGACCTAGACCCCTAGGCCCCAAGGCCTCCGGTCCTCCAGAGAAACCACAGTGGCCCCAGGGCAGTGACCGCCCCAAGGCCGCACATCCAGAGCCTCCACCGCGCCCAGCACCCCCAAGACCCCACTGCGCTTGCTGCCGCTGCTGCTGCTGTGGCTGCGCCACTGGTCAGAGAGCCTGGAAGCAGACGTCGAGGTCGTGGAGCCGGAATCCAAGGAGGTAACAAATGGGATCCTCTAGGAGTGTGCAGTCTAGGTGCAGGCTCACCAGCTGTAGATGGTGAGAGAGAAACCGAAGAGCGGAGGGAAATGCCCGACGGACTGGCCGAGGGACTGACCCTAACGAGGCCATCATTCCGAGAGGAGAGGCGTCGAGGAACTCTAGAAACGAGGAGGAGACTAGTAGGAGGCACTAGGTGCTACAGGAGCACTAGCGGAGGTAGTAGCAGCGGTGTCTGTGGTCGGAGTCGTGACAGCGAGCAGGAGGCAAGTAGTAGCAGCGGCTAGCGGTAGGCTGATGATAGAAGGAGCGAGTGACAGTAAGACGGTAGTGGCGCTAGCTGGCGGGGGGCTGGTAGCAAGAGGTGGCAAGCTGGGATCGGTGGACAGCGGCTTGTGAGTGGCTTGTTGGAGGCTAGGAGCTGCAAAGTGGAGTAGGGAGCAAACAAGGAAGAAGTATGCGCGAGAAGAGCTACTAGGAGCAGCACGCTGAGGAGCTAGCTAGGAGTCACTAGGACTGGCGGCACAGGGTGAATGATAGTCCATAAGGCACAGGGGACTCACGAGGCTGGCGGCGGATTGGCGACTAGCGGCTGGAGGGCCGACTCACGGATGGCGGCGACGGCTACTGGCGGCTGGTGGTCAATGGCTGGCCGCGAGTGGTGGCAGTTGGCGGGTGACGGCAGGGCGTCGGTGGCTGGTTGCCGCTCCTTTTCAGCTATTTTTGTTTTTTTTCAGACTCTTTACAATTTCTTATCCCTTTGCTATAAAAGATTAGTGTATGTGGTGTATGTAGACAAACTTATCTTTGCTACTCCTGACAGAGTCGCACTGGCCTCAGTGAAGGCCGAGTTGCGTAGGAGACACAACTGTACAAACTTGCGGGAGCTGAGGCGTTATCTGGGCTTGGAGATCTCTCGTGGACCGTGTCGCTCGCATGATCACACTCTCCCAGTCCCAAAAGGTGCAGCAGATCCTTCAGAGGTTCAGTCTCCTGTTCTCCTCAGCACAGCCCACCCAGCCTGTGGACCACAAGCTCTCTGCTCCTGTTCCGGCTGAGCCAGTCGAGGCTAGTGGTCCATACGCAGAGCTGGTAGGGTGCCTCATGTACCTGATGACCTGCACTCGACCAGATCTAGCGTACCCTCTCACTCTCCTGGCTCGCTTTATTGCGACAAGCAAGCACCGGCCAATCCACTGGACGGCTGCCAAAAGGGGTACTGCGGTATCTGGCGAGTACATCAGGACTTGGGCTTGTGCTAGGAGGGCGGGAGCCAGTGGTGCTCACTGGACACACAGACGCGTCGTGGGCTAGCGAAGTGGAGACGCTCAGGTCGTCTTAGGGCTAGTGTTTTAGTATTGGTGCTGGTGCAGTCTCGTGTAGGTCCACCAGGTTGTCGGTTGTAGCTCATTCGAGTTGTGAGGTAGAGATCTTCGCTGGGGCCATGGCCACTCAGGAGTTCCATTGGCTGACGTTCTTGCTCACGGACTTAGGTATGCACCCTAGGTCTACCCGGTCCTGTTTGCTGATAATAGGGCCATGATCCTCCTGTGTCAGGAGGCTCGACTTGAGGTCAGAGCGAAGAAAACCCAGCTGCAGTACTTCCTGCTGCATGAGTTGCAGCAGCGCGGCCAGACTCGAGTAGTACACGTGGCCACAGAGGCCAACACCGCTGATACCTTCACCAAGGCACTTGCGCCATGTGACCATCAGCGGTTCTGTACTCAGCTTGGTCTAGTCTCAGTAGCAGCGCCACTCCTTGTACCCTGATGTATACTATACTAGCTTGTACTTGCTATTTCTATACCTGCATGTCTTTGCTACACGTGCTGACTGGCCTTGTGGCCCCTTGTCTCAGTGGTCAGACTAGTAGTGCTGCCCTGAGCTGTCTTGGTACCTTCACCCGAGGCCAGACTAGTAGTGCTGCCCTGGCTTGTTCAACTATGCCTCTACCTAGGCTAGGGGGGTGTGTCAACAAACATATAAAGCTATCTACACATATTTAGTTAGGTCAGTTGTTAGAGAGGACAATATTCTTGTACTTGTATCTCCTTCCCCTCTTCCTAGTCACACTTTTTCCCGCTACTCTAACACCCCTCTCCAATTCCGCGCCCCGTAGTCTCGAAACCTCCTCCCCCCCCCCCCTAGCATCCCCCTCGTTTCGTACTGTAGCCAGCCAGAAAGTGAACCAAGTGGCAAACTCGCTCGCCAACGAGCTCGCCAATCAGCTAGCTTCCTAGCATGCCCGCGCCACCTGCGCCAGCAAGCCGTCCAGCCCTTAGCCTGCCGTTTCGCGCCTGCTGGCCGCCGCCGGCCTCTGCTCGCCCCTCTTTTGTCTCGCCAGCCAGCTAGCCGGCCACCGCTGGCCTCTGCTAGCCCCTCGCTAGCTAGCCAGCATGTTAGCCAGCTAGCTAGCCAACCACGTTAGCCACTGCAGCCACTGCTGCTGCCGCTACCGCCGCTGCCGTTGCTGCCTGTGCCACTGCCGCTGCCGCCGCTACTGCTGCAGCTGCCGCTGCAGCCACTGCCACTGCCGCAACCACTGCAGCCACTGCCGCTGCCACTGCAGCCACTGCCTCTGCCGCCACTGCTGCTGCAGCAACCTGTGCTGCCGCCGCTGCCGCTGCCGCTGTCGCTGCCGCTGTTGCTGCCACTGCCGCTGCCGCTGCAGCTGCTGCCCTTGCAGCCACCGCTGCCGCCACTGCCCTTGCACCTGCCGCTGCCGCCGTTGCCCTTGCAGCCACCACTGCTGCTGCTACCCTTGCAGCACCACTTCCGCTGCTGCCCTTGCAGCTGCCGCTGCCGCCGCTGCCCTTGTAGCCGCTGCTGCTGCCGCTGCCCTTGCAGCACCGCTTCCGCCGCTGCCCTTGCAGCTGCCGCAGCAGCTGCTGCCCTTGCAGCGCCACTTCCGCCGGTGCCCTTGCAGCCGCCGCAGCAGCTGCTGCCCTTGCAGCGCCACTTCCGCCGCTGCCCTCGCAGCCGCCGCTGCTGCTGCTGCCCTTGCAGCTGCCAATGCCGCCGTGCCCTTGCAGCTGCCACTGCCACCACTGCCCTTACAGAAGCTGCTCCCGCCGCTGCCCTTGCAGCTGCTGCTGCCGCCACTGCCCTTGCAGCCACTGCTGCCGCCGCTGCCCTTTGCAGCTGCCACTGCTGCCGCTGCACTTGCAGCCACCACTGCCCGCCGCTGCCCTTGCAGCTCCTGCTGCTACCGCTGCCCTTGCAGCTGCTGCTGCCACCGCTGCCCTTACAGCCGCCTCTGCCGCCGCTGCTGCTTCCGCCGCTGCCCTTGCAGCTGCTGCTGCCGCCACTGCTCTTGCAGCTGCTGCTACCGCCGCTGCCCTTACAGCCGCCTCTGTCGCCGCTGCCCTTGCAGCTGCCACTACCACTGCAGCCGCTGTTGCCGCCGTCTCTCTCCCGCTGCAGCTGCCACTGCAGCTGCTCTTGCTGCCAGCAGCCATTGCCACTGCAACCACTGCTTCCCCTGCAGCTGCGCAGCCACCTCCGCTAGCCTGCTCGCAGAGCCACAGCTGCTAGCCAGCTCCCCGTTGGCCCGCCGCCGTCGCCGCCCCACTGCTAGCTAGCAGCCGCCGCTGCCACCGGCTCCCAATGCAGCCCCTGTCCCTGCTGCTCCTGTAGCCGCTGCCCCCCGCTGTCCGTGCTTCTGCTGCCTCTGTCTTCACGGCCGCAACTGCCACCACCACCACCAGCATAGTGTCCGCCCTGTATCTTCGTTCTGCGCCTGGGTGGGGAGGGCGGGCAGTCGGTTTCGCTGCCTTCTCCTGCAGCTCACGAGTCTGCGCATCAACGACGAGTCCCTAGACAGCCAAGTCGATGTGAGCTCCCTGCTGTCCCCCACCCGGGGGCTCTTGCTGCTGACGCAACGTCTGCGCAGCAGGCTGTATACGCTGCTGCTCATACTGCCTACTCTGTCTGGGCATCCCGCGACGCCACTGCTCGTGTTGCCATCCTCAGGTGCCTGCCGGTTGACAAGCACTCCCACATTGTGAGTGTTGTGTCATCCCACGCCCTCTGGCTAGCTATCCGCACTAGGTACTCCACCCTGTCGTCTGCAACTCTTGGTCGTCTCCTCCTCCCTTCTTCCACCCCGACCTGACGTCCTTCACCACTGTAGAAGACTTAGTCGAGCACCTGCGGTCCCTCGAGGCCCGCTGGCGTGCGGCCTGTACTGAGACCCAGCTAGGGCTCGCCCCGCCCCCCCTGTTTGCCACTATCCACTTCCTTGTCACTCGCCATGCCCCTGCCCACGACGCTCACCTCGCTCGTCACACCTCTGAGCTCACCCTTGACCTCTTCTCCACCTCCCTAACTGAGGTAGAGGACCGCCTCCTCGCCATCGCTGGTTCCACTGGCACGCCGGCAGTCCCTATCTTTTAGCGCAGCGCTCCCTCCCAGGTGACTGTCCCCTCATGCCTCCACCTCGTAGCCGAGACTGCAGTGGCTGCCTCTGCCACCGGCCGCTCCTCTGGCGGCAAGGGCAAGGGCAATGGGGGCAGGGGTCATGGGGGGTTGGCGCAACGGGTGGAGGGGGTGCGGGTGCAGATGAAGAGGGTGGTCAGTCAGAGTCGGGGACTGCGCAGCACCAGCAGCAGCAACAGGAGTAGCTGCCATGGGGGCTGGCGGGCCCTGAGGGTGGTGGTCGTTGTGGAGGCCATGGGGGTTGGGCCCAGAGCAGTCAGTTGCCCTGGGGATCGCGTGGCTCTTTTGTGAGCCAGGGTGGTGGTGGTTCTAGAGGCGCAATGACCCGCCCGTACCAGCTGCTGACCGGCCCGCAGGCGGGCCAGGTGTGCGGGCGCGCAGGGTACACCACGCTTGCTGCATCAGTTGCCTGGACGACCTCTTATCGCCGTCACTTCGGCCTGCTGGTGCAAGTACCCCTCTGGCATCTCTTACTTTGTCGTGGAGATTCCTATCTTTGACATGGATATGATTCAGATCGATCAGGCCTTGTATTCTCTATATTCTGATGCTTCCAGCATTGCTGGTTCATATTATCCTGCTGTTTGTAGCCAAGGAGCCACTGCTGTGTGAGTCTAGAATCCCCTGTTGTGTCAGGCTTAGACTTCCTTGCTGCATCAGGCATAGGATTGGTTATAGACTCTTCATTGGGCCCTGCCACATCGGCCCCTCTCCTTTGCCCTAGACTCTGGCGCGTCTCGTTGCTTTTTTAGAGACAGTACTGCTCTCACCTCGCTTCAGCACTGTCTGCGTCGCACTAGCAAACACTTCCGCCACAGCTGTCGTGCGTAGCACCACCACTCTCCCCTGTTTAGCTATCCGCTTTGTCTTGGTCACGATCTTCACATCCCCTCGTTTGCCAAGAACCTAGCGGGTGTCAGTCACCTCCAGGACCGAGGTGTCACCGCTACGTTCCGTGGCCGCGAGAGACACGTCGCTTGCACAGACACCGCAACCGATTGCCACTTAGCCACTTTTGAGTGTGACCCATGGTCAGGTCTCTTTACACTGCACACCGAGTCCCCGCCGACTGCTGCATCTGCCGAGGTCACCGCGTCCTGCACTCGTCGCTCACTAGCCCACCCGACCCTTCTGTGGCACCACCGCTTAGGTCACCCTGCACTCCCGTGTCTTAGGCACATGTCCCAGCACAATCTAGTCACTGGTCTTCCTGCACCGCTCGTCGGCCTGCTACTTCTGTAGTGCCACTGTGCACCTCCTACGTCGAGGGCCGGCAGCGCGCCGCCCCTCACTCCTCCTACCGCAGCGCTGCTACAGATACTGCACATGGACGTCTGGGGCCCTGCCCCGGTCCATAGTCTTGGTCAGGAGCGCTACTTCCTCGTTGTCATTCACAACTTCTCGTGCTTCACCACAGTGTTCCCATTGGACCGGGAAGGCCGCCGTGCCTACATTCTCCTCCCATGGCTTCTTGCTGTTTGCACCCACCATGTTTGCCTGTAGGTTGCTTACACTCTGAACGTGGTGGCAAGTTTACCTCTGGCACTCTAGGACAGTCCTGTAGTGCGGAGGGCATCCGCTAGACGTACACACTTCCAGGCTCCCCACAGCAGAATGGGGTCGTTGGGTGACGCATCGGCCTGATCATGGAGGTAGCTCGCACCTCCATGGTCCACGACGGTGCACCCCATTTTCTGTGGCCGTTCGTCGTGCACTACGCTGTCACCAGCTTAACCTGTGGCCCCGCTTCCAGCGGCCACAGGTTTCGCCACAGGTCTGTTGGTGACACGTTTGCGTTCCACGTCTGGGGCAGCCTTGCTTACGTCCGCGACACTCGGGCGGACAAGCTCTCAGCCCACACCCTTCCTTGTGTCTTCCTAGGGTTTCCGCTTGATGCACCTGACTGACTGTTCTACCACCCGTCACACCACCGCTTCTACCACTCTCATGACGCAACCTTAGGCAAGACACTCCCCTACTATCGGCGCTTCCTGCACCGCAGCGCTCCTGTGCCTCCTCCACCTCTCTTCCTCATCCCTGCCCCCCTGCCGCACCCCTCCCATCCCGCCCGGCCCAGTCTGGTGTCTCCCATGCCACTAGTTCCCCTCGGTTGGGCCGTGGGGGAGTCGGCTGACTCTGAGGACCCAACTGCTGGGGGAGCGCCTGCTGTTTCTGTGGCGCTCCCCCTAGCCTCGGTACCCGAGGCACCTCAGCCGCTCCCCATTGCCTCAGCAGCAGCAGCCGTCGCCGCAGCAGACTCAGCGGCCGAAGCAGCAACAGCAGAGAGCAGTGGGCTCTGGGGGTGCTGGTTCTGGGGGTGTTGGAGTTGGAGGTGATGGTGTTGGGGGTGCTAGTGTTGGAGGAGTTGGTGTTGGGAGTGCTGATTCTGAGGGTGCTGACTGTCGGGGTGCTGGTTCTGTGGGTGGTACGTCCGAGGGTGCTAGTCCTTGGGGTGCTGTTTCGGGGAGTGCCAGTGGTAGCCGAGGTGTAGTTGGAGGTCCTGGAGAGGACGGGGAGCAGAAGCAAGAACAGCCGCAATCTGCCCTCCGTCTCCTTGGTCTTCCTTCGCGTTCGCCTGACCCGGTGTACGGCCCATTGTTCCCTCCCCCGGGCTCCTCTCTGGCTCGTTTTCCCCCGTGCTCTCCTCCGTCCCCTGACTTTGTCCCCCTATCCCCCTCGTCCCCAGTCCCCAGTTCCTCCCCACTGGGTCCATCATCCCTTTGGTGCACGTCCTGTCTCTCCTCGTGCTAGTGTCCACCCTATGGTCATTCGTTCGCGTGTTCCTCCAATATCTGTCCTTCAATTGCCTCCCCAAACGTTGCTCCCGTTACCTCCTGCTGCTCCCTCTGACGCAACTCGCACCGCTCGTCCACTCCTCTCACGCTTGCTTGCGTCGCTTGTCACTGACCCTACTGCTCCTCCTTAGTCTGTCTCTGTGCTTGTTGTTGATGTCATTGACTTCTTTGCTAGCCACCGCCTTGATTACGCTGCCGCTCTGGTCTTTGGTACTGCCAGTCCTCCGTCCGTCGGAGGTGCACCTGCCCTTGGCAGTGGCGTGCAAGAGGATAGGCAGAGCGACTTAGCCTATATTGTTGCTGCTATACCCCATCTCTGCTCTATGCTTGTATCTCTAGAGGGCAACCCAGATGCTCTCGACATCCCTGTTCCACGCTCTTACGCTGAGGTGGTGTCGCGGCCTAGGGTAGCCCAGTGGATACTGGCCATAGAGGCTGAGATGCTACAGATCCACACGCACTTACGTCGACGCAGTTCCCCACCTGGGGCGAACTTAGTCGATGGCATGTGGATCTACAGGGTGAAGCACGCATATGGAGAGCAGCTGAAGTTCAAGGCGCATTACGTGGCTAGAGGCTTCAGTCAGCGTGATGGTGCCGACTTCTTCTAGACCTTCTCCCCGACCCCGAAAATGACTACTTTTCGGGTGCTCCTTCATCTAGCCGCGCAGCGTGTCTACGAGCTTCACTCACTCGACTTCTCCACATCTTTCCTGCAGGGTAGTTTGCACGAGCAGATCTACCTCTATCACCCTCTAGGCTTCTCTGGGTCCTTCCCATATAGGACCAAGTGGAGCCTGCGTCGCCCTGTCTACAGCCTTCGATAGGCACCCCGTGAGTGGCACGACACGCTTCGCACCACTCTTGCTGAGCTGCAGTTTTTTCCGTCCTTAGCTGACCCCTCTCTCTTTGTTCGCACGGGTTAGACACCGTTCTACATCTTAGTGTACATAGACGAACTTATCTTGGCTACTCCTAACAGAGTCGCACTGGCCTTAGTGAACGCCGAGTTGCTTAGGAGGCACACATGTATAGACCTGGGGGAACTGAGGTGCAATCTGGGCTTGGAGATCTCTCATGACAGTGCTGCTCGCACGATCACACTCTCTCAGTCCCACATGATGCAGCAGATCCTCCAGAGTTTCAGTCTCCAGTTCTCCTCAGCACAGCCCACCCCTCTGCATGTGGATCACAAGCTCTCTGCTGCTGTTCCGGCTGAGCCGGTCAAGGCTAGTGGTCCATACGCAAAGCTGGTGGGGTGCGTCATGTACCTGATGACCTGCACTTGACCTGATCTAGCGTACCCTCTCAGTCTCCTGGCTTGCTTTGTTGCGACAGGCAGACACCGACCAGTCCACTGGTCGGCTGCCAAGAGGGTACTGTGGCATATGGCGAGTAAATCAGGAGTGGGGCTTGTATTAGGAGGAAGGGTGCCAATGGTGCTCACAGGGCACATAGACGCATCGTGGGCTGATCGTGCATGTGTGAGGGGGAGGGAATGGTGGGCTGTATATGGGGGCAAGCGGGAGGGGAGGCGTTGTGGGAGGGATGGGCGGGCGGTCAAGGGCACCCCCAGCCACAGGGCCCCCTAGAGTCAGCAGGCTCCCCCATAGGCCCAACCGAGAGGAGGCGAGTGGCGTGGGAGACACCAGACGGGGCCGGGCGGGCTGGGACGGGAACGGCAGGTGGAGGAGGGGCGAAGAAGAGGGGGGGAAGCTGAAAACGAGTATTACAGTGAGGGAAGCGAGCGTAGAAGGAGATAGACTCGTCAAATGTAATGTTACGGAGAGAGAAAGAAGCGGTGCTGCACCTCCTAGACTACACACAGTAGGATAGTATGATTCAGCAATACCATAATCATCAGAAAACAAAGAGAAGCTGACACAGCTTATCTGAGCCATCTCTAAATCAAACACCGGGATGGTGCAGTGGATCAGGGTAGGCCACTCCGATGGGGCCGCCAGGAGCCCGAGGGGATCAGGGGGGCGGGCAGCTCATTAGTCATGTGGGCCGCTAGCGACTCGCCGTCCACACGCTGGCTTATCAGCTGTCAGCAGTGAGTAAGAAGCCATGCCTAGAAGCCGCCTGCATGGCCTTCGGCGTCCAACCGAAGGACAAACACCAACACCGACAGGTCCACCATGACAGCAGGCGAAACAGGTGTCAGGCGTACCCGAACAGGGGCAGGGGTGGCGGACGGTGGCAGACCTGACAGCAGCAGCAACGGTAGAGCCGGCGGCAGGTCCAGCGACAGGGTCGACGACAGGCCGGCGGCTGGTGACGACTGGCAAGCGAGACGCCGGAGACAGAGGCGCTAGTGGGTGCGGGTGGCTGCGGGTGCAGCGGCGGCTGCGGCTGCGACAGCAGCGGTGGCTGGAGACACAGTGGCAGCTGCAGCTGCAGTAATGCTGGCGGCTGCAGCCGGCGGCTGCAGCGGGCAGGGCATAGTGGGCAGCGTGCAGCAGGCAGCGCGCAGTGGGGAGCGCACAGTAGGGAGCGCGCAGCGGGCTGCCAGCGATAGCAGGCGGCCAACGGGCGGCCAGAGCGGCAGCGGCCAGCTGGCGGCCAGAGCAGCAGTGGCCAGCTGGCGGCTAGTGGGCAACGAGCAGTGCGAGCGGCAGTGGCAGTCGCAAGCGGCCAGTGGGCAGCATGAGCGGCAGGCGGGCGGCCAGCGGGCGGTGAGCGGACAAGCAACGGGCAGCACGAGCAGCAGCGGCCAGCAGCAACAGGCGGCCAGTAGGCAGTGCGAGGGCGAGCAGCAGCGGGCAGCCAGCAGGCAGCTGACAGTGCGTGGGCTTGAGCACAGCGGGCAGCGCGCAGCACGCGGTGCGAGCAGGGGGGGCAGTGCGGAGCATGAGCAGCGGGCGGCAGTGTGGGCAGTGGCAGCAGGCAGCGGGCAACGCGAGGAGCTAGGACTAGGGCTAGGGCGCAGGCTAGGGCAGAAGCTAGGGCAAGAGAGGAGCGGTTGGTACCTAGGGCAGAAGCATGGAGGCTAGGACCTAACCTAACGATTTTACCATGTCAAAAGTGAGAGAATAGATTGAGGAGGGCGTGCAGGACAGGGTTCCTATATTTGGTTTCTACCCTCTATAGTCGACACCTAGGTAGCCTACATTACATGCAAATATGTACGCTAACAAGTGTGTCCAAAAAACACTAGCCTTCTGACCGTTCAATTCATCAGATCTTCCTACCGTATACACTCAAGATATAGCTGCATATGTGCTTAAATGGAACCCCATACAAAATCACATGGGCTTTTAATCGAATTATTTTTATAAGCACATAGGTAATAAAAGTATCATCAGGAAAAAAGTTTTGAAGGCACCAAACAGTAGCTCTTCGAATTTCCCCCGGATATACGCACGGACGGCTAAAATTCACCATGGTGCGTATATCCGAAGGGGTGCCATATCGGACGTGCCATCTATACGCACCTCCCCTTTGCCCATGATCTAATCCCTACATGCACCCCCCGATTTTCCTGCACAAGAATCTTGCGCTGGCTGGGTTGACTACAAATTCGAGTTGAGATTTGCCTATGCTCTTGTTTCATCACACGGAATCCATCCTCTCGTCACCTCCTCACTGGAGACCTGGTCAGCGTTGCTTTGCAGCCGTGCGATACGAGACTAACGGATGGCGAGGATCGACCCTTCTTGCCTGCTCGCTGGCAAATTGCAGCAAAACTGCCTGGTTGGCGAGTCGATCTAGTGTCGGACGATTCTCGAAAGATTGTTGGGGGTATTCGCGTTTGGGAGGACATCCACCCGAAATGAAATTGTTTGAGCTACATTTTCAAGCCCTTTATATTTTTCCTAAATAACCTTTTTTAAACGCACCCCCCATTTTGAGATTATAATCCCTAAACGCAACTAGGCGCGTATATCCGGGGGAATACGATATGGGGGTCATGTTGATGGATTTTGTAGAATCGACTCGAGAATGTCCCGCCAGCAAATCCTTGCTGGAATCTAACCAATCAGAGCCGAAATTGAGTGGATTGACTAAGTGCAAGTTCCGCGCCTGCTGGGCTGAGAATAGCCCTAGGATCTTTTCAAAAGGCTAAGTCTTTGTAACACAGTGCTTGATAGCACAGCAAAAGTCTTGAGTTGAACACGGGAATGGTTGGCGAGGAAGATCTGCTTCTGGGTAGATAAAGCAGGTACGTCGAAGTTGTCAAAGTTCTCGTCCATCGAGTAGGAGAAGTGCATCTTTGTCCAGGACGTTCGCTCGAATCGTGTCGAATAGTCTTGAGTTTCCTAGAAGCCCTAACCATTGATGCCAAATCTCCTCGCTTACCTTGTGTCCCACAGAATGGCGATACAGGTCTGAGTTGGTGTAGAAGGCGGAGACGGTCACGGCACTTCGATGCTGCTCACGAGGATGTGCCTTCAGCTACTCGGCGTCGGTCGGTGGTGGCTCCTCGACGGGTTCCGTTGCAGGCAGAGCTTCTTCGACAGGTGGCGCTGACGAGGTCCCAGTGATGGGACGTTGAGGAAGTGGTCTTGTCGGCGCTTGCGGTTCTACTTCGTGCTGTATTTCTGCTTCGTGTTCCTCTGCTTCCCTCATCACTGCTAAGGCTCGTGTGCTTTCTGCTTCAAGGATGGTGTTGGAGTACCAGACGCCGTCGCGGTCGAATCCAGGGTCAAGATCCGGCGGGTGTGTTCAGGGCGGGAAGGAGACAACTCCATCACTGTCGGTGGTCGTGCAATCTGGAACGAAGTCCAAGACAAAGTCCCCGTGCTTTTGGATGGCTCTGCCGATGAAGAGTTCGCCCTTCCCGTCATAGAGACGGAACTGTTGATCGAAGCTGTCGCACTCCAGGTAAATACCCTTTGACATTAGTTGGTTGACACTTAGTAGATTGTAGCCGAGCAACCAGCAGCAGCAGACAAGGACACGTGCGCATTCAATACAGAGCAACGGAGGAAATATGGGGTTAGCACCGATGAGTCTCGACAACTCATCATTCGGGCGGCACAACCAAGCGCCTACCTTTGCGCCTTATCACTCTTCACCAGGGACATTCGAGTTCATGCTGCCCCGTGCTCAACCGACAGCAGCTGCATCACAACAAACACCAAACGAGATATTAAGTCTCCAGGCGCAGTTTGCACATGAGATCAAACTGCACACATCTTCACCGTTCAATGGGCATGACTTCTTCACCTGGAGCTTTGAGTTTGAGCTGCTGATGGAGGCCGCGCACCTCTTGGGATACTTCAACAGGTCCTTGCCATTTCCAAGCAATGGCACTGCAAAGGAGCAGGAAATCTTCACTTATCAGTCGCTGCTGGCGTACACAGTTCTCCTGCAAAACCTGTCACCACAAGAGCAACAGAGCATCAGAACACATCTGAGCTACGGAAACTCTGCGGAGCTCGCCTGGCATCATCTGAAATGTCTCTATCAAGCAAACGACAGCGTGACACAAAGCAGACTCATGCAGCAGTTGACAACAATACAAATGAAGACTGGAGAAAAGGGGATGCAGTATATGAGTCGCTGCCAGACACTCCGCAACCGCCTGCTTCGGTGCGGAGGCATAATCACTGAAGAAAGCTTCGTGACACTTGTTCTCGCCGGGCTCGGACCAGAATGGAGAACCACCCGCTCGCTTCTTCGCGCTCACTGACGAATTTTCGAGATGCACCTCTGCGCCGAGCTTCATGCTGAACAACACGAGCTGGACCTGTTTGAAGAAAGACAACCACGAAACAAGCAGCAACTGTTAGTCTTCTACACTCAAAGAAGAAACGATAACAACTACAACCGACGCGACAAGCAGAACCGTCACGACACCAGAGGTCTCACCATCGTACCGCCGTTCTGCCACAACTGTCAGACATCCAGGCACTCCAAGGTCAACTGCACACATCCTCGAGTTTATCGCCCAGCAGATCCGCAAGTCGTCTCCACTCAAGCGAATCCGCCAAGTCGTTCCTTCACATCTGCACAAGACGCACCGAATAGTATTAACTGCATGGTACGCATCGACAACTGCACACCCGGGTCACCACCCACTTATGCTCCAGACAAAGAAGAGCTACCGCCGCCGCGCTCACAAGGTCTTCAGGTCAACCCCACGTATGTTGCAGTCGCCAACGCCGAACCCACCGGGCGAAACACTTGGTTCTTGGACAGTTGCTGTGGCCAACACATGTGTTCCTCGGGGCGCTTCGTGCAGCGGGAGCAACGCCTCAACCGCGACGTCGTCATCACCGTCGCCAACAACGAGAACTTAAAAACAAACAGACAAGGAGTCGTTCAGCTTCAGTCAATGGAGACAAACGTCATACTACAACTCAACAAAGTTCTCATCGTCGACAATTTGGGATACAATTTACTAAGCGTCAGCCAGTTAATGGCGAAGGGAATTCACCTGGAATGCGACTCGGACGCCAACGAGTTTCGTTTTTACCACAGGAAGGGCGGCCTCTTCATCGGTCGTGCTCTCCTGAAGTCGGGCGTCTTCGTGCTGGACCACGGTACTGCCGACAGCGATGGCATCGTGTCATTCGCCGCCGGGACGCACCCGCCTGATCTTGACTCCGACTATACTCCAGGCGGATTCTGGTACTCCAACACCATCCCTGCAGCAGAGAGGACACGAGCATTAGCAGTCATTCGACAAGAACGACAAGTACCAGCAAGTACACCTTCCCCGACATCACCTGTAGTAACAGCAGCAGGACCCAGCCGCGCGCCATCACCAGCTATCCGAGGACTGCCAACCGAAGCAGATCAGCTCATGCCCATCACCCGAGGAGTCTGCCGTAGTCCAGCTACGGTCGTCGCGTTCTTCTCCAACGCCGACCTGTACCAGCGCTCACCCGGCCATCGCGCTCCCGACGACATCTGGCATCAATGCCTCGGACACCCTGCAAACAGCACAGTTCTTCAAACCATATAAGCCGGAGTATTAGAAAAGGACGCTCTCCTCACAACGAGCGGCCAGGAGCTTCGACGACCCCGCGCACGATGCTTCACGTGCCCCGAAGCTGATCTTCCCCATCAACCTTTCTCGTCGCACCACAATCCAAGCGCACCTGCATACGCACCGATGGAAAAAGTTTACAGCGACATTTTAAATATGCCTCGAGACGACAGTGAAGCAGAGTACAACTATGTCATCACGTCCATCGATGCAGCAACACGATTCGTTTGTCACTACAACCTCAAGACACGTGACCAAGCGTTCGAAGCCTTCACGACGTGGCTCCCCATCGCTGAACGAGAATCAGGCTCCCAGCTCAAGAGTTTCCAGTCAGACGGGGCACTGGAGTATCAGTCACAAAGGTTCAGGAGCTACTTGGCAGAAAGAGGCATCAAACGCCTAGTGTCTCTGCCTTATGCTCATCAGCAACAGGGAGTCGCAGAGAGAATGTACCGCACCTTGCAGACGACGATGCGGAAGCTACTCCTGGAGATGAGACTGCCCATCACACTTTGGCCTGACGCGATAACGCATGCAGTCCACCTCCACAATTTACTGTCCTCGTCATCACTTCCCAACAGCGCATCACCGCACCTGCTGTGGACAAGAAAACTGGGGAGCACAAAATTACTTCGAGTTTTCGGCTGCATGGTACAGTACACACCCCACACAGCTCGAGCAGGACGATTTTCCCAACGAGCACGGTGGGGACTACACCTCGTAATCGTAAAACATTTTCACGCGTGGAAGCTTGTCGACATTCAGGACAAAAACACCGTAGCCTCACGTGATGTGATTTTCTACGAGCGACTGACACTGCAGCATTACCTGGATAACGTCGCCAACACAGCAGACCCCAGCGACGGCTTCGAGGGCCATCGATCCTTCGCCGACCGTGCTGCCGAAGCTGACGCAGCAGAAGAAGACGTACCTGAAGCCTCGGAAGCTGCCGGACCACTCCCTTACTGCTCCGTGCCCGTTCCACTCGACGACGACAACCCTCTCGATAGTAACAACCTCGACACCTACTACCACTTCGCTGACCAGGGCTACACTACACCTCAACCGGTCGACACAAATATCTCTGAACGCATTGGACCAAATTTCTTACATGACCCCGAAGATAGTGACGAAGCAGCTTATCCCGGGAATGAAAATTCCCCTCGACACACATCCACGGGCCTGCAGATACTTGGACTATGGGTCGCCGTCCAGAGCCCGCCGCCGCCGTCGTCGCGAGAGCCAACGACTCTGTCGCAGGATTTGGGGGGGGGAACACAAGGCGAAATGGAAGGAAGCAATGGAAAAAGAACTGAAGGCCCTGCAAGACCGAATCACGTGGAAACTGGTGCCTGCAACAAAAACCAACGGGAAGAATGTGCTCTCGGGGAAATGGGTGTATTGCAACAAGACTAATGCGGATGGCTCCATCGACCGCTTCAAGGCTCGCTGGGTCGTACGAGGATTCGATCAGCGATACGGAACTGACTACACGGAGACATTCGCCCCAGTCTCCCGACATACCTCCCTTAGCATTCTGCTCGCCGTCGCGGCCACGAAAAAGCTACCACTGCGCCAAATCGACGTCACCAACGCCTTCCTCTACGCACCTGTGGACGCTGAGATCTTCGTCGAGCAGCCCCACGGATTCATCGACGATCCTACAAAAGTGTGCCAGCTGATAAAATCCCTCTACGGAATCAAACAAGCCCCGCGGCTTTGGCAGCAGCACCTTCACGGCCGCCTCGTCAGGATCGGCTTCCTGCAGCTGCCGCACGACCAAGGGATGTACCGACTATAGAAGGGGGGGGATTTCGTCCTACTCATCATCTACGTCGATGACCTGCTCTACGTCGGCTCCACTACCGACGTCGTCACCAAGTTCGAAGGGGAGCAGAGGAGTGACTTAACACTCACGGTGTCAGACACCGCGACCCAGTACCTAGGTCTGAACGTCGTCGAAGACGATTCGGCGGTCTACCTAGACGCCGGAAAGTACGCAGGCGTTGTCGCGAAGAAATTTGGACTAACGCCGGTCGCAATCGCGACTCCCTATCGCTACGGGAACGACAACAGCGATACCTCCGCAAAGCTCCCCGCGAAGCAAATCCAGGAATATTAACAGAAGCTCGGCTGTCTACTGTTCGCAGTAGTAACCTGCCGACCGGATCTGTCCTACAGCGCTAGCCAACTGGCAACACACCTAAAGCAGCCGGAGCAAGACGATCTCGAGGTGCTAAATCGGGCACTGCTCTACTTCGTCTCTACGCCGACGACCGGACTTACCTACAGCAAAGTAACACCATCGTCCGTACAACTACTTGGCTATGTCGACGCCGACCACGCAGGAGATAAGGAGAATCAGCGCTCCAGAACGGGCTACATCTACCGACTAGAGCCTATCGGGACTATCTCCTGGCAATCAAGCAAGCAGGAATTAATCGTGCTATCCTCGGCTGAAGCAGAATAAATCGCTCTCTGCAGTGCGACCAAAGAAGGACTTTACCTGCGGGAGCTGCTCGAGGAAGCGAAAATTGCGACCATGCCCGCCTTCTCGTTACTCTGCGACAATCAATCCGCGATCAAAATCGCGAACAAAGACGAGTTCGCCAATCGAACCAAGCACATCGCCCTGCGGTATTTCTTCATCAAGGATGAGATCGCGAAGGGGAGACTTCAACTCAGTTACTGCCCTACGACAGAAATGGCTGCAGATTACCTGACGAAGAAACTGCCGAAGGCAAAGTTCGATTACTGCATGCTGCTGACCGGGCAGATAAACGTCACCGAGTCCGAACACGTCAGCACTCCAGAAACGAAGGGGAGTGTTGGAAATACCTCGAGGACTTAAGCGTTTCTGAAGTGTAACACTACACTCGAGGAAAGTCGTATTGAGTACGCAAGTCAACGGAGGTTACACGAGGAGGTTGGACGAAAGAATACGAAAGGACGAAGGGACTCGAAGGGTCGCAACCGGAGGTTGCGAATGACCGTTGCGACTACAAGGGTGGTAACCGAACCGACAATCGAGTCGCTGTGCGACTCGATAACCGTTCCTTCAACTGTATTCTACAACTGCTTTATTTCTCATTTTCTATATATTGTTGTTTGCTTGTTTCTTTTAATCAATCACTTGCTCTCACATACTAGTGCAAGGGTTCAACTGCTCAACACTTCCGCTCAGGGCCTCAGATTTCAGACAAATTCCCCTGATTCACGGTTTTTTCAGAGGTTTTTTTGGTACTGACCCTGATGCGCTAGGAATTTTTTTAAACACAACTCTGAAATTTCAGGGCTTTTTTTTTAGTGAACTCTGTTTGTACAGCATTGCTTTTGTAGAGGTCCCTGTAGCATCTGCCTAACGGGCAGCTACCCCGAAACCTGTAACTGCGTGATTTGGGGCCCTTCCATAATGACCGTATGTTTCCCCTGCTCGATGTGTGCTGGGGGGTTGTGTGAGGGCACTTGGCCCTTAGCCAATTTTAGGGCTAGCGTGTGCTGGGGGATTTGTGAGGGGACTTTTTAACCCTTCGCTACATGGTCCCTATATCTTGGGAAGAAGACTAGAGTAGAGTTTACAGAGAGGATCAAAGTGTACCATCGGGGTCAAGTTTCCGAGCGCAACAACTCACATCCGAAATCCATCGTTGCGATTGGCCTCCTACTGGCGCCGCGATCACCAGAGTCACGGCAATTCTAGGGCTAGCCAGCGACGTCTGTGTGGGACGAGGTGAGAGGCGGGGTTGGTGCCAAGCCAACTCACGGATGACCTGTTTGTCGTCGAATGCGACAACTGACGCATTCCAGTCTTCTTTTCGTTACTGCGCGCAACCTCAACAACCCCCCTTCCCCGTCTTCCCTCACTCCACCATGACCAGGGCTCACGCTAAGGTTTTTTGAAACTCTGTTTCTCCCGGATTCCCCACCCCCCTGCACCCTGATTTGTCCAGATTTCAGGGTAGTTGATTTCTGTTTCATCCGGATTCGGGTACAAAGTTACTTTTAGCCGAGTTACAGCAAACATTGACTCGGACATGTCGCGATGTTCAAGGTCGAACCAGGGTAACATTTGCAGAGTGCCAGAAAAAAAGAGGTCTTTTGGACTTTCTATGTTAAGAGTGTGAATCTCCTCCGCTAGTTTCCTGACAAACCCGCTAAAGTAGGGTAGAATATGTGTGAGCAATCTTCGTAACTTTCCGGGTTGCGGGAAGGGGGAGGAGGGGACGTGGCTAAACGTTTTTAGCCAAAGTTTCCTTGCTCCGTGGGCGTACGGGGCCTTAGGAGGAAATTTCCAGTCTGTGAGGGATGCCAAATATTCTAGGTTTAGGGTGGTCTGGGTGGGGGGAGTCTTTCTGTGTAAAATTCTATAGGTTCAAGGGAGACTTAGCCAAATACTCTATGTTTTAGGGTAATTGCAGGAATATTCCTGCAATGAGGACTAGCCGAAAATATATGTTTCGTGGGTGGATAGAAAAACTATATCTGTTTGGGAGGGACTTAGCCGAATTCCTCTATGGTCGAGGAAGGAGTGCTCCTGACTGTGACGGACTTAGCCGAAAATTATGGGTTTCGGGTGATGCGGTTGGGAGGAGCACGGTATGTCTGTGTGTGGGGGACTTCGCCATATTTGCTTGGTTGCGGGGTTAAGGAAGGAATGCTGCTGGAAGTTGGGGACTTAGCCGACTTTTTTTAGTTTCGCTGGTGTGGGAGTTCTGTACGTGAGGGACTTAGCCGAATTTCCTGGGTTCGGGGACTCCGTGGGATTGTTTCTGAAAGTTGGGGACTTAGCCGAAAATGGCTCTGCCACCCTGGGTGCGAGGAGGGGGGAAGGGGAGGGGGGTGGGGGGGGGGGGGGACATTTCTTGGCAGTTGCAGCTGGATTGCCCCCCCAGCGAATTCTGATCTTCCCGGAGCCCCCCGCAACACCACTTCTATAAATTCCGGAAACCCCGATAACTCTACCCGTTCAAAATCCGGAACGAGCCCAGCGCCAACTCTTAATGTTTTTTCATTCCGGGTAATTACCCTTCAAAAATGGGCCCTGACCATGACCCTCGCGTCGCCAGCAGCCATCTTGAAGCACCCTCCCCGCTAGCTGAAGGTGGCGGTGGTTCCCCGGACATTACCCCGCGCGATATTGCCCCCCCACCCCAGCATACTCGCGGTCATCCGGGAAAATCATTTCAGAGAGTTTAGCTTGCCGCCTTCCATTCCACAGCACTCACAACTCGACTCGCTTGAAGACCCAAACAAACACCCGTTCCCTCCAGAGCCCAATGTGAGGGTGATATTTCCTCCCACCCCTGCAATTTTGCTCAGCCATCCGATTGTATCGATCGGCAAAATATGATCGGCTGAAGTTTCCTGAAAGTGTAGACGCAAAAATTGATGGGCTCAGAATCATCATGATTCCCGCGGGAATCCTTCCTCCCCCCCCCCCCCCATTCCGTCCCGTCTGTGCCCTCCCCGAATGTCGTTCCACCAATCTCCCGATTTCGTAAAAACAGCGTGAAATTTTGAAGAAACCTGTCAAACATGTGTATTTGTTATGTTTGTATAGACTGTATAGGGTCACCTTCTTAGAGGGTACAACACCTAGGTATATCTTTGTGTACTCTCACTCATACCATTATTCACTATTCTATTTTGTTATGGTATCACGCGTAGGTAGGATCCCCCCCCCCCCACCTACCGCTTCCGCTCGCCCCCCTAGCTGGGCCCCGTCGTGCTCCTAGCCCCGTCGCGACCCCCCCTCCTAGCCCCGTCGCCCCCCTTCCTTGGCCCCATCGCGCCCCTTCCTGGGCCCTGTAGCGCCCCTCCAGGGCCCCGTCGCGCCCCTTCCTGGGCTCCATAGCGCCCCTCCAGGGCCCCGTCGCGCCCCTTCCTGGGCCCCGTAGCGCCCCTCCTGGGCCCCGTAGCGCCCCTCCAGGGCCTCGTCACGCCCCTTCCTGGGCCCCGTAGCGCCCCTCCTGGGCCCCGTTGCGCTCCTCCTGGGCCCCGTAGCGTCTCTCCTGGCCCCGTCGCGCTCCCTCCAGGGCCCCGTAGCGCCCCTCCTGGGCCCCGTCGTGCCCCTCCTGGGCCCCGTAGTGCCCCTCCTGGGCCTCGTAACGCCCCTCCTGGGCCCCGTCGCGCCCCTCCTGGGCCCCGTAGCGCCCCTCCTGGGCCCCGTCGCGCCCCTCCTAGGCCCCGTCGCGCCCCTCCTGGGCCCCGTCGCGCCCCTCCTAGGCCCCGTAGCGCCCTTCCTGGGCCTCGTCGCGCCCCTACTGGGCCTTGTCGCGCCCCACCTGGGCCCTGTACCGCCTCTCCTGGGCCCCGTAGCGCCCCTCCTCGGCCCCGTCGAGCCCCTCCTGGGCCCCGTCACGTCTTCCGGCCCCGTCGCACCCTGCCCGGCCCAGACGCACCCGCCCAGCCCCGACGCACCCGTCCGGCCCTGACGCGCCCGCCCGGCCCCGTCGCACCGTGCCCGGCCTCGTCACGCCTGCCCGGCCCCGTCGCGCCTGCCCGGCCCCGTCGCGCCAGCCCGGCCCTGTCGCGCCTGCCCGGCCCCGTCGTCGCGCCTGCCCCGCCCCGTCGCGCCTGCCCGGCCCCGTCGTCGCGCCTGCCCGGCCCCGTCGCGCCTGCCCGGCCCCGTCGTCGCGCCTGCCCGGCCCCGTCGCGCCTGCCCGGCCCCGTCGTGCTCGCCCGGCCCTGTCGCGACTGCCCGGCCTCGACCCGCTCTACCGGGCCTCGTCACAGCCCCGGCCCTACATCCTCCCTGGTACTGTCCCCCCTTTCCCGCACCGCTTTGCACAGCACTGCACTTCCCTGCACCGCACTGCACCGCACTGGACCGCACTGAACCGCACTGCACCGCACTGGACCGCACTGTACCGCACTGCACCGCACTGCACCGCACTGCACCGCACTGCACCCCACTGCACCGCACTGGACCGCACTGCACCGCACTGTACCGTTCTGCACCGTCCTGCACTGCTCCTGATGGCTGCGGAGCTTCGTTTCGATGCTGAAGGTCAGCCTCTGGAGTTCGAGGCGTGGCTTGCCGACCTCCGCCGCCACCTCACTGGTCAGCGGCAGGACGGCCACCCGCTTTCCGCACATCTTGACGGTACGCTTCCCTGCCCAGACCCCCCTGCTGTGCTGCCCGCTGATCCCACACCCGCTGAGCGCGAGTCCACTGCCGCAGCTGCCCTTGCCTGCTCTGTCTGGCTCTCCCGCGATGCTCTTGCTCAGCTCGCCATTAGCAATGCCCTTCTCCCGTCTGAGCACCCTCGCTTTAGGACCATCACTACCGCTCAGGCCTACTTAGATGCTGTCATCAAGCGCTATTCTGCCCCCCCTGCTGCCTCCGTGGGTCGACTGATCCTCCCGCTGCTCTTTTCTGACCTTGCGTCTTTCCCCACTGTCTCTGACCTCGCTGCCCACCTGCGCTCGATAGATGAGACCTGGCGCGCTGCCTGCACAGATGCACAGCTTAGAGTCCACCAGCCTCCCATGACCTCTACCCTCTACCTCCTTGCCACCCGCCTCCCTGACCGCCTTGCCGCCGCCCGCGACCACTTCCTTAGCATTCACCCCGCTGAGCTCACCCTCACCGACTTTGTAGACACCCTGACTGTTATCGAGACTCGCCACCGCTCCATCGCCCAGGCGAGCGGTACAGTACCGGTCCCTAACTTTCAGGGTTGTGCCCCCGCTCAGTGTACCTTCTCCGACGGCTCTGTCGCTGTGGCTGAGACTGCTGCTGCAGCGCAGTCTCGCTCGGGGAAGGGCCGCCGCCCCAAGGCTGGGCGCGGCGGAGGAGGCGGGGGTGCGGGAGGGGGTGGTGGTGGTGGAGTCGGGTCGTCTGGTGCTGGCGCGGACGTGGGGACCCTGCCCAGTCCAGCTGACCCGCTGCCTCCGCAGTCGCAGCAGCAGCCGCAGCAGCCGCTGCAGTCGCAGCAGCCGCAGCAGACGAGGCAGGCGAGTGCCCTCCCGCCCGGGTGGCCTGGAGCTGGTGGCGGCCGTGCGCGTGGTGGTGTGCCGGGTGGTGGTTCCGGAGTCGTGCGCTGTCAGTACCAGATCCAGACCGGTCCTCGCCGCGGCTTCGTTTGCGGTAAGATCGGTCATTCCACTCCTCGCTGTTTTCGTCGCCTGGACGACCTGTTCCGCCAGCGCTTTGGCCCGTCACCCGACCTCCCGGACTGGCACAGTTTGCTTAGGCGTAGTATTCATATTTTTGACTTGGACATGGATGCCATTGTAGCTGCCCTGCATGCCATGTATGCTGATGACTCTAGTGTGCTTCCCTCTTATTACCCCGTGTTGCCTAGTGTAGATGTGCCTAGCGTAGACTCCCCTGCTGCGTCAGGCGTAGGATCTCCTGCTTTGTTTAGCCTCGGTGCTTCCACCGCTTCTCCGCCGCCCTGCGCCACTGCTGCGCTTTCCTTCACCTTGGACTCTGGCGCCTCCCGGTGTTTCTTCCGCGACTCCACGACGCTGACGCCGCTTCCTGTTCCTGCTGCAGTTTCTCTTGCTGACCCCTCCGATGGTCCAGTCGTCGCTCGCAGTTCCACCTCCCTTCCCTGTCCGGCGGTTCCTTCGGGTTCGCTCACAGGTCTGCATATCCCCTCGTTCTCCAGGAACCTAGTTGGTGTCGGCTGCCTCCAGGACCTTGGCGTCACCACTACGTTCCCTGGTCACGAGCGGTATGCTGTCTGTACCGAGGCCGCCACTGGTGCCCCCCTTACCACGTTCCCCCGGGACCCAGTGTCAGGCCTGTTCACACTTGACACCGCGACTTCCCCGGCTGGGACGTCCCCCCAGGTGGCTGCGTCTACCCAGGTTGCTGCTGCCTGCTCCTGTCGGTCCCTCACTCACCCGACTCTCCTTTGGCACCACCGCCTAGGTCACCCTGCGCTCCCGCGTCTGCGTCACATGTCCCAGCACGGTCTCGTCCTTGGTCTCCCCGGTTCGTTCCCCGAGTTTCCCTCCTCCCCCGCCCCCCCGTGCACGCCTTGCGTCGAGGGCCGGCTTCGCCGTGCCCCTCACTCCTCCTCGTTTCCCCCTACCACCGCACCACTGCAGACTCTGCACATGGACGTCTGGGGCCCCGCCCCCGTCCATGGGCCGCGTCGCGATCGCTTCTTCCTCGTGCTTGTCGACGACTTCACGCGCTACACTACCGTCTTTCCCCTGGAGCGGAAGGCCGACGTGCCTGACGTTCTCATCCCCTGGCTTGTCTCGGCTCGTGTCCACCGCGGTCTCCCTGCCTTGCGTCTCCACTCCGACCGGGGTGGCGAGTTTGCCTCAGGTGTCCTTGGTCGCTCCTGTCGTGCGGAGGGCATCACCCAGACGTTTACCCTGCCGGACTCACCACAGCAGAATGGGGTCGCTGAGCGACGCATCGGTTTGGTCATGGAGGTGGCTCGCACCTCCATGATTCATGCCGGTGCACCCTATTTTCTGTGGCCGTTCGCCGTGCGCTACGCCGCTCACCAGCTTAACCTGTGGCCGCACCCCCAGCGGCCGCAGGTTTCGCCGACCCTTCTGTGGACCGGGTCCCCTGGTGACGCGTCTGCGCTCCACGTCTAGGGCTGCCTTGCTCACGTTCGTGCCTCTGGCACGGACAAGCTCACTGCCCGCACCCTCCCCTGTGTCTTTCTCGGTTTCCCCCTTGACGCGTCCGACTGGCACTTCTACCACCCGCCGTCTCACCGCTTCTTTCACTCTCGCGACGTCACCTTTGACGAGTCCCTCTCCTTCTACCGCCGCTTCCCCCACCGTGGTCCCCCGGTTACTCCCCCCCTGTTCCTGGTTCCTCCCTCCCTAGTGGTCCCTGCCCCTCCCCCCACCCCTCCCCCCCGTCCGGCCCCCTCTGGTGTGTCTCACGTCATCCCCCTCCCGTCGGTTGTCCCGATCGAGGAGTCTTCTGACTCTGGTAGTCCTCCGGCGCAGTCCTCGCCGTCTGTCCCTCCCCCGGTGTCTCCTCCTCCACCGCCTCCGCAGCCGCCGTCGCCGCAGCTGCTGCAGCCGTCGTTTCCACCGCCGCCACCATTGCCGCCGTCGTCTCCGCCGCCGCCGCCGTCGCAGCCGCCGCCGCCGCCGCCGCTGTCGTCGCTGCCGCCGTTTGTGGACTCTGGGGGTGCTGGCGTTGAGGTGGGTACTAGTCCCGGGGCTCCTGTCGTGGCTTGTCCAGGCGGGCCTGGGGGTGGTACCGGTGCTGGCGGGGTTTCGGGCTCTGGGGGTGTCCCTTCTGGGGGTGCCGGCGTGGAGGGTTCGGGAGGTAGCCGCCGCGCGGCTTGCGGCCCTGGTGTTGGTGTTGTGTCGCCGCAGCAGCAGTCCCCGCCGGTGTCCGCCCTTCGTCTGCTCGGCCTTCCGTCCCCTGACCCTGCGTCTGTTCCTCCTCTTCCCGTCTACGACCCTGTGTTCCCTCCGCCGGACTCGTCCCCGGCGCGCCTTCCTACTCGTTCCCCACCCGTGTCCCCTCCTCTTTCTCCTGACCCGACGCCTCCCTCTCACGTCTGGTCTCGCCGCCCCTCCCGCGCTCGTCCTGTCTCCCCTGCCCTGCGCTCTCACCCTATGTTGCTCCGTTCCCACGCGTCTCGTCCTCCCCTCCTCCCGTCTCCTCCTCCGTCTTCTCTTGTCGTTGCGTCTCCTCCTCTGTCTGACTACTTTCGTGCCGCTCGTCCTCTTGTTCCTCGGGTCCTTGCCTCTCTCGTTACCGACCCGTCTGTTCCAGTGTCGAGTCTTGACGCCCTTGTCGCTGCGGTCGCTGACTTCGCCTCTACCCGCCGCCTCGACTACGCCACTGCTCTGGTCTCTGACCCTGCCTGTCCTCCGTCTGTCGGGGGTGCTCCTGCCCTCTGCAGTGACGTCCTGGAGGACCGCCAATTCGAGCTTGCTTTCCTGTCCGAGGCTGCTCCCCATCTCTGTTCCATGCTGCTAGTCCCTGAGGGTGACCCAGACGCTTTCGACATCCCGACCCCTCGTACTTACGCTGAGGCGGTTTCGGGACCCTGGGCCTCTCAGTGGATAGCTGTCATGGAGCAGGAGATGGCATCTTGGAGATCCACCGGCACCTTCGTCGACGCAGTTCCCCCACCTGGGGTGAACGTGGTCGATGGCCGTTGGCTCTTCAAGGTGAAGCGCCCTCCTGGAGAGCCGCCTGCGTTCAAGGCGCTCTATGTGGCTAGAGGCTTCAGTCAGCGCGAGGGGGTGGACTTCTTTCAGACTTTCGCTCCTACCCCGAAGATGACTACTCTTCGGGTTCTGCTACACGTAGCGGCTCAGCGTGACTACGAGCTTCACTCCCTCGACTTCTCCACTGCCTTCCTTCAGGGCAGCCTTCACGAGCAGGTCTACCTGCGTCGCCCTCAGGGCTTTACTGGCACCTTCCCCCCTGGGACCCAGTGGCTTCTGCAGCGCCCAGTCTACGGCCTGCGGCAAGCGCCCCGTGAGTGGCACGACACGCTGCGTGCTACCCTTGCTGACCTGCAGTTCTTTCCGTCCTCTGCAGACCCCTCGCTCTTCGTTCGTGCTGGCCCGACTCCGTTCTACATCCTTGTCTACGTAGACGACTTGGTCTTTGCCACAGCTGACAGGGACGCACTGGCCTCTGTGAAGGCAGAGCTTCTGAAGAGACACACCTGCACTGACCTTGGAGAGCTGCGCCGTTACCTTGGCTTGCAGATCTCCAGGGACAGAGCCGCGCGCACCATCACCCTGACTCAGTCACACTTGGTGCGCCAGGTCCTTCAGAGGTTCGGCCTTCAGTTCTCCTCCGCACAGCCCACCCCTCTTCCTCTGGACCACAGACTCTCCGCTCCAGTTCCTGAGGAGTCGGTAGATCTCAGTGGTCCTTACGCTGAGCTGGTGGGTTGCCTCATGTACCTGATGACTTGCACTCGCCCAGATCTCGCATACCCTCTCAGCATCCTGGCTCGTTTTGTGGCCACAGGCAGACACCGACCGCAGCAGTGGTCTGCCGCTAAGAGGGTTTTGCGTTATCTTGCAAGTACATCGGGCATGGGGTTAGTGCTAGGTGGACGCAGGCCGGTGGTCCTTACTGGACACACAGACGCTTCTTGGGCAGACGACGCCGAGACACTCAGGTCTTCCCAGGGCTACTGCTTTAGCCTTGGCTCAGGTGCTGTCTCGTGGAGAGCTACCCGCTCCTCGTCTGTTGCCCAGTCCAGCTGTGAGGCTGAGATCTACGCCGGTGCCATGGCGGCACAGGAGCTCCGCTGGCTGACCTTCTTGCTCACTGACTTAGGTGAGCGGCCTAGCTCGCCCCGGTCCTGTACGCTGACAACAGGGCCATGATCCTCCTGTGTCAGGAGCCTCGACTCGAGGGCAGAGCGAAGCACATCCAGCTGCGGTACTTCGTCCTGCGCGAGCTACAGCAGCGTCGCCAGGCTCGCGTAGTACACTTGGCCTCCGGTGCCAACACAGCTGATATCTTTACGAAGGCGCTTGCGCCTAAAGATCATCAGCGGCACTGTGTACAGCTTGGTCTGGTTCCTGTAGTCTCTCACTTACTCGGGCCTTGACTTTGTACTGTCCTATATATATATATGTGTACACTCAGATTGGACTTGTGTCCTCTCACAGTGGTTGGACTAGTAGTGCCGCCCTGTACTTGTTCTTGCCTTGTCTGTACTCCTTCTGACTGGTCTTTTAGACCCTTGTCTCAGAGGCTGGACTAGTAGTGCCACCCTGAGCTGCTTGTTTAGGACATTCCCCTATGCAGTCTAGGGGGTGTGTCAAACATGTGTATTTGTTATGTTTGCATAGACTGTATAGGGTCACCTTCTTAGAGGGTACACCACCTAGGTATATCTTTGTGTACTCTCACTCATACCATTTTTCACTATTCTATTTTGTTAAAACCCTGATTACTCAGCGGATTTATTTTTTGGAGGCCTGAAAAATCAGGGCAAACATGGGGGGGGGTGTTAAAATTATCTAAGTTATAATTTTATATAGGCTTGGTAGGTTGTTACTGAACCTTACTCTAGAGGGTACAATCCCCTCCTTGTACCTCTCTTCCTTCCTGATTCAAACACCTTTCTTCTCGACATCCTCTCCCCTCCTAGATCCATTTTTCCTCACGCCATGCCATGGCGGCCTTCTTGCTAGTATCCTAGCCAACCTAGCCTCCTAAGTTTAAGAACCTTCAGTCCTAAGTTTCTAAGAGGGGGACCCTGAGCAATCAAGGTACCTCAAAACCAATCTGAGGCCCTGCTTCCGCTGCATTACTCCAGCATCTTGTACAAGTGGGACTTAGTCTCTGAAAAGATCCTAGGGTTTTTCTCAGCCCAACAAGCCCCCAGCAAAACAGCCCTTGTAACCTTCGCCCAAGCCTGCTTCATACGCAGTGTGTGTGAAGTCGCGGCTTGCAATTTGGACTGCGGGCTTTAACTGCGGGGTGTGCCTTCTGCAGGGGATTACGATAGGTGTATTCTACTGGAGCGTATATCAAGTCATAACCAATGAAGGTGCCTTGTACTACATAATGACTTCAATAATTTGGAAGAGTGCGCTAACGGCCCGCCAAGCCAATTCTGCCGTAAGCTGCAGGTTTCCCCGCCTGCAGGTCTTGATGATGCATGTGCGTTACTGTTACAGGGGAATAGAGAGCGTCTTTGTCCCTCAAACCCGTTCGATCCTTGTACCGACATGTGAAACCCTGAAAAAGAAGGAATGGGGAGACCAGGGGAGGGGGCACATGAAACAACAATAACTGCACCCACAGAAAATGTTGTGCAGGGAGGAGAGAAGGGCACACAAGCTACATGAGGGGAGAGAGAATGGTAATGGGGTGAAGAAGCGCTTCGTTGGCAGAAGCAACAAGGAGATTGGCGACTCCGAAGCATCCAGCCCAGATGCATCAGGATGACATACATGCAGTGCAGCAGCAGCAGCAGCAGCAGCCTCACGAGTCACGGCTGGTCCCGCATGGCCCAGCTTGGGGAGTACCGACCACTTGCATCGCCGAACCGCCCGTTGGTGTAACCATAACGACCATCATCGCCAGGCACTCTACTGCTCCCACCAGCAGCACCAACAGCACCAGCAGCACCACCAGCGGTACCATCAACACCGTCAGTGAACATCCCAGTGCTGTAATAGCCACCGAGGCTCCTGCCGTTATCTGCCCTTCTGCCGCCTCCTATCACAGCGGCACCACCGTTGTCCTCTCGTGCCTCTGCTTCATAGAGCATTGTGCCAGGGGATCGGTGGGGTGAGCGCAAGGGGGACTGGGACTGGCGCAAGGGGGAAGGGGACTGGCGCACGGGGGAAGGGGACTGGTGCAAGGGGGATTGGGGCTGGCGCAAGGGGGAGTGGGGCTGATGTAAAGGGGAGGGGGGCTGACGCAAGGGGGAGGGGGGCTGGCGCAAGGGGGAGGGAGGTTCGTGTAAGGGGGAGCGGGGCTGGTGTAAGGGGGAGTACGGCTGGTGACTTGGTGAGCGGAGGGGAGACATTTGGGGGGACCTGGTGGGGGAGCGGAGAGGCGACATGTGTGGCTGTGCAGCAGCCACAGCAGCTCCAGCAGCCATGTCTGGTGGTACATTGCTGGGATATCCAGACCAATACGCCCCCCCGCCCCTTCCCTGTGCATGGTCCTCCATTCTCTCTTCCTCCACCCTCCTACCAGACGGGGATCGCCCATGAGCCCCTCGGCTTTCTTCCACTCTGTATCCTCCCCCTCCCCCTCCACCTCCTCTTCCTGCTTCTCCTGCTTCGCCCCTCTGCCACTGCTGCGGCTGCTGCTGCTGCTGCCGCCTGTGCCATGCCTCCTCCTCCTCTCGCCTCGCCCTCCCCTCATCATCCTCCCATCTCTCCCTCCCTTCAGCATACCTCCCGCCCTTTCGTCCTGGCAACCCCTCCACTATTCTCTCCTCATCCCCCCCTCTCTCTCCCCACTCCCCCCGCCGCGCAAACTCCTCTCCTCCCCTTCTGCCCGACCCCCCTCCCCCATCCCTCTGCACATTCCTCCCCGAGCCCCCACGCCGCAGCGACTCTCCCCTCCCCAAGTCCCCCTCATCTCCCCCCCTTCCGCGCGGCCCCGTCCGCTCCCACGGGCTTCCCCCTCTCTCCCGTCCGCTCAGTCCCCGCTCCTCCGCATCCCGCCCGCTGCCATTACTCCCCGTTCTCCGCCACGCGCCCCTGTCCACGCCGTCCCCGCCGTCCCCCGCGCCTCTCCACCCTCCGCCCTCCGCCAGCGGCGGCAGCGGCGCCTCCCCGCTGCGCGCGCCGTTGCGCCGCTCCGCCAGGCGCTCGCGGATCTCCACGAGCGCGCGCACGACAGCGGTCATGGCGGGGCGGGTCTTCGTGGGGCGCACGCACTGCAGCGCGATCTCGAACACGTGGAGCAACGCGATTGGGTCGTACTCTCCGCCCATCCGCGAATCCGCTACCTCCTCCACCACCCCGTACTGCACGTACGGCGCAACCCACTGGGAGATATGCACCGGGTCGTTCCCATCTTCCCCCACAGGCACCCCGGGCATCCCCGGGATCCCCGCCGGCCGTCGCCCGCCTCCGCGCCCTTCCGCTTCCGCCTCCGCCTTCCGCCGTTGCGCCTGGTTCGCTCCGCCGGGGCCCGCGGGTTTCCCCACGATGATTGCGCGCTGGCCGGTGAAGAGCTCTAGGAGCACGACGCCGAAGCTATACACGTCCCCCTTTGTAGTCACCTTCGACGTAAGGTGGTAGTCCGGGTCTAGATACCCCGGCGTTCCCGCGACGCGTGTGAACGCGGCCTGCACTGTTCCCCCCCCCCCGCCGCCGCCACCGTGCGAGTCTATGAGGTTCTTAAGGAGGCCAAAGTCTCCTAGCTTCGCGAGTAGTTTGTCGTCTAGCAGGATATTATCCGGCTTCACGTCGCGGTGCACGATCGGCGGTGACGTAGCAGTATGAAGGTAATTAAGCGCCTCGGCGGTTCCCACGGCGATCTCGAGCCGCTGGTCGAACGTCAGGTGCGGCTGCGATCGCACGAGAGCCGACCCGAGCGACCCGTTCGGCGCGAACTCGTAGATTAAAATATGCTCCCCGCCTTCCGCGCAGTATCCCAGCAGGCGAATCAGGTTCTTGTGGGACAGCCGCGAGATCATCAGCACCTCGTTTTCGAAGTCCAGCGCACCGGCGGAGCCCGCGGGGAGGCTGCGCTTGGTGCGCTTGACCGCCCACGTGGTGCCGTTGGGCCCGCGCCCGCGGTACACGACGGCGAAGGCGCCCTCGCCCAGCACGTGGCGCCGACTGAACTGCCCCGAGGCGATGCGGACCTCGTCGAGAGGCACCTTGCGGAATAGGACGGCCTTCAGCTGCTGCTCCCACTCCGACTCCTTGGGTTGCTGCTGCTGCTTCGCTTGCTGCTCCCGCTGCTGCTGCTGCTGCTGCTGCTGCTGCTGCTGCTGCTGTTGCTGGTGGTGTTGCTGTTGCTGCTGTTGCTGTTGCTGCTGATGGTACTGCTGATGGGGATGCGGTGCGCCCATTGCGCCGTTATACCCGGCGGGGACTGCTCCTGGCCGGCCCGGACCCATCATTCCCCCTGCCGTTACTACACCTGCGCCCGCTGCGGGGACCAATGCGCCAGGAGGCGGCGCGAGCGGATGGCGCGGGGACCGCATTGCCGCCGCCGCGTGGTGCGGCGCAGCAGGAGGAGGGGGAACCGGCGGATGGAACGCGTGCGGCGGAGGCAGAAGCTCCGTCTGGTTCAGGTATGCGCCGCCCGCCCCGCGGGGGAGAGAGTGCGAGCCGCCGCTACCCACGTGGTATCCGCCCTTTCCGCCGCCGCCGCCGGGGACGGCACGGGCCGGCACGCCCACATGGCTCCCGACGGACGAGGGAGAGACTGTGCGGGGCGGGTATTTCATTGAAGCCGACGGATGGAGATAGGACTGATCGTAGCCGTTGGCGCTAGCGTGGAACGAGCCGCCGAGATTATGCGAGGAGTGACCCATGGAGAGGGCCTTATGCGGGGCAACGGCCGCGGAGTTTATCTTATCCTTGCGCTTGCGGCAGCGGAAACAGCAGCAGTAGAGGAAACAGGCGAGGAGGGCGGAAAGGAAGGTCACTACGCCTGCTCCTATTCCGATGAGCGCCTCGATCGACAGGCTCAGAGGCCCGATTCGCACCATGATGAGGTGTAGTGAGAACGAAGAAAAGGAGGGTTTCGCGGTTAGCCGGCGCACAGTGCTGATGGATGTTACGGGGTGTGGAGGAGAGGAGGGAGTCGCAGGTGAAAGTGGTTACCAGAGCGAGGCTTCGGACGGTAGCGTGGGAGTGTGATGATTGGTGCGCACTTGTGACGCTACGTTTGCTACCTCCGCCTGTACCCGCAAGAGTGACCCCTTATCTTCTAGACTTTTTCGTACGCTACCACTAACACGCAATTCCTAGGACGCTCCAATGACTGCTCGAAAGAGAGAAGTATCGTCAGGCTCCATCGTCGCGATGCGCTCGGGAGCATCAGTGCGGAGACCTAATTTGATTGGATTAATGCTGCTGACTCTCATCGCGGTAGGCCATAGTGCAGTCTAATCATCGATCTCACTCCCTGGGTTACCGCGTGGAGCCATAGCTGCTTAATTGAACGGAGCGTAATGGAGGCACTGAGAGAAGGCGTATGGTTCTATGCTGCTGCGTTGTGACGGCGACCAACAACGCTTGACACGGATGTTGATGGAGTTAGCTGCGGGGCATGCTGTGGAGGAGGAGGTGGTCGATCCAATGACTCGGAGAGTTAGCGAGAAATCTAGACCAGTGCAGCACGGTGAAGCAGCGCCAAGCGGGCAGTTCTTTCAGGCTGGATGTCACCTACCGTGGGTTGATGCGCAGTTGTCACGGCCACTTAAAATCTGGTGATGATGGCTGGATTACAGACAAGTCTGGTCCAGGAAGGATAAAACACGACAACCTAATCCTACTGACGGAAAGCATGCCTACAGAGACCGTCAGACAGTCGACGCACGTTCTCGAATTTCGAGCCGCAATGTTTCAACGGGGCAGGCATCCGTGCGCTGAGTCGTATTGTGAGGAGGAGAACGCGGCTCGCATCCAACCGAAATTTGGAGAGACGTTGAGATTGGTGGCGACTAGAATTCGGAAAACGAATATCATAACAGTACACGCGTACGCATGTAAAGAATGTTTTTTAAACTAGAAAACAACTTTTGTTAATGGGAACGCTTAAGGAAGCCTAATGTCAAGGATGAATCATCAAGAGCCTACAGGGGAGAGCTTCCAAACGAGGTTTTGACACTCAAACTTTCGAGCTTGAAATCTTCATAGTACATAATAAAATAAGCATAACCCACTCATCATATTTAGTGATCATAACCCAACTACACACAAAAAAATATTGAAGAAATCCTTATTGCAAACGGTTAAAGGGCGCAAGGTGCATATCGAGTTATGACCCAAACCTAGAGTGAAATAACTCACTTCACTTCAATGGAATTTCCCAGCATATGAACTCCACCTCTGCATCCAAGCTCTTTGCGCCCGCAGACATGCTCTTCATCTCCTGCGCTGGGGGTGTGGACGAGGGGGTGGGGTCTGACGCCCCAGGGGAGCAGCAGCAGCAGCACCAACAGCCGTGGGGACCCCCGCCGCTGTGGTGGGTAGGTGGCTTCAGTGGTGGTGGCCGCAAAGGCGGCCCTCGCAGCTCGACGTCGGGTGGTGGCTCCAGTTCGTTGATTTGCCTGCACCAGATTCAGTCTACTCCCCTTCGTGGCACCGTCTGTGGCCGCCCCAGTTGCACCGGTGCCCACTGTTACCTCCGCCCCGATGACCTCTTCCGTCTCCGCTTCGGGCCCACGCTGTCCCTCCCGGACTGGCACAACCTGGTACGTCGTCGGGTGCCGGTCTTTGAGATGGATATGGATCAGATTGGATCTGCTATGTATGCTATCTATACTGATCACTCTAGTGTTACTGGACCCTATTATTCTGCTGTGCCTAGACTAGGAGCTTCTATTGTGTTTAGTCTAGGCTCTCCTGCTGCGTCAGGTGTAGGACCTCCTGTCTTGTGTAGTCTAGGTTCTACACTTGTGCCCCTGCCGGCCAACACTACCGCCACACTCTCCTTCACGCTGGACTCTAGTGCATCCGCCTGCCTATTTTGCGACCCCACCACACTGACACCGCTTCCTGCACCGTCAGCAGTGTCTCTTGCAGACCCCTCCTCAGGTCCGGTAGTCGCACGCAGCTCCACCACCCTCCACTATTCAGCGGTTCCCTCTGGCTTTCCTACAGGTCTACGCGTCCCCTCGTTTTCCAGGAACCTGGTTGGTGTAGGCCGTCTGTAGGACCTCGTCACCACCACGTTTCCTAGACACCAGCGGTTCGCCGTCTGTACCGAGGCCGCCACTAATGCTCCCCTCATCACGTTTCCCCGAGACTTGGTGTCTGGCTCGTTCACGCTGCACACCGCGTCTACGCAGGTCGCTACGGCTTGCTCGTGGCAGTTGCTCACTGACCCGTCGTTACTGTGTCACCACCGTCTAGGTCACCCCGCACTCCCGCGTCTACGTCACATATCCCAGCACGGTCTTGTCTTAGGTCTCCCTGCGTCGCTTCCCGCCCTCCCTCACTCGCCCGTGCCTCTGCACACACCTTGCGTCAAGGGGCAGCAATGCGCTGCTCCTTACTCCTCCTCGTTTTCCCCCACCACTACACCGCTTCAGACCCGACACCTGGACATCTGGGGCCAAGCCCTGTTCCCTCAGCTACGCCGCGAGCGCTACAGTACTTCCTGGTCCTCGTGGATGACTACTCGCGCTACACCATGGTGTTTCCCCTGGAGCGGAAGGCCGACATGCCTGACGTTCTTATACTGCGGCTTGTAGCTCCAAGAGTCCACAACGCCCAGCCTTTGCTTCGTCTGCACTCTGATTGTGGAGGCGAGTTTGCCTCCGGTCGGCTTGGACAGTACTGTCGTATGGAGGGCATCACCCACTTGTACACCCGCCCGGACTCCCCACAGCAGAATGGGATCGCTGTGCGACGCATCGATTTGGTCATGGAGGTGGCTTGTACCTCTATGATCCATGCCGGTGCACCTCATTTTCTGTGGCCGTTCGCAGTTCGCTACGCTGCTCACAAGCTTAACGTGTGGCCCCGCTCTTCGCGTTTGCAGGTTTCACCGACCCTCCTCCGTACCAAGTCCCCTGGTGACACATTTGCGTTTCACGTCTGGGGCTGCCTCGCTCACATCCGCGCCTCTGGCGCGGACAAGCTCACTGCCCGCACTGTCCCATGTGTCTTCCTTGGTTCCCCCCTAGATGCTCCTGACTGGCTCTTTTACAACCCTGCGTCGCACTGTTTCCTCCACTCGTGTGATGTCACATTTGACGAGTCTGTCTCCTTTTATACCCGCTTCCCCCACCGAGGTCTCCCCGTTACCCCGCCCCTCTTTCTTGTCCCCGCTCCCCAAGTAGCTCTCGCTCCCCTCCCTCCCCATCCTGCCCCGTCTGGTGAGTCTCACGTCACTCCTCTTCCTTCGGTTGGCCCGGCGGAGGAGTCTGCTGACTCGGGAGTCCTGGGGCTCCGGGTGCGCCGCCTGTTTCTGCGGCGCCTGCACCCGCGGCCTCAGTAACCCCGCCGCCGCAAGTGCAGCAGCCGTCGTCGTAGCAGCAGCCATAGCCGCAGCCGCAGCAGTCGTCGTCGCCGCCGCCGCAGCAGGGGGGACCGGTGGGCTACGGGGGTGTTGGCACTGGGGGTCCTGGTTTTGAGGGGGTGGTCTACACATGAGTGCTACACATGAGGGTGTTGGTCTTGGGGGGTGCTGTCTCGGCGAGTACTGGTGGTAGCTACGGTGGTGCTGGAGGTCTTGGTGTTGGCACGACGCAACAGCAATAGCCGCAGCAGCAGCAGCAACCAGTGTCCGCCCTTCGCCTCCTCCGGCGCCGCCTCCTCCCCCTGTCTATGGCCCCGTGTTCCCTTTGCCGGACTCGTCTCCGGCTCGTTTCCCCCCTCGTTCTCCTCCTGTGTCTCCTCCGTTGTCTCCTGATCCAACGCCTCCCTTCCACTTCTGGTCTCGCCGTCCCTCTCGTGCTTGCCCCGTCTCTCCCCTACCGAGTGTCAACCTATGTTTCTCCATCTTCATGCATCTGGTGCTCCTCCTGCTCCTGTTCTGTCGTCGCCTCCTAGGTCTTCCCTCGCTGTCTTCTCTCCTCCTCTCTCCGACCTCCTCTGTGTTGCTCGCCCTCTTGTTCCTCATATCCTAGCCTCTCTTGTTACCGACCCTTCCGTTCCTCTCTCCAATCTCTCGGCACTTATAGCTATCGTCGCTGACTTTGCCTCTATCTGCCGCATTGACTACACCACTGCTCTGGTCTCTAACCCTGCCCGTCCTCCATCAGCCAGAGGTGCACCTGCCCTTGACAGTGACATCATAGAGGACAGACAATACGAGCTAGCTTTCCTTGCGGAGGCCGCTCCTCATCTCTGCTCCATGGTGCTAGCCCCTGAGGGTGACCCAGACGCTCTTGACATCCCAGCCCCTCACACCTGCACAAAGCCGACCACAGGGCTCTGGGCTTCTCAGTGGATAGCTGCCGTGGATGGAATCTTGGAGATCCACTGGCACGTACGTCGACGCAATTCCCCCACCTGGGGCGAACAATGGCCGGTGGCTCTTCAAGGTGAAGCGCCCACCTGGAGAGCCGTCGGTGTTCAAGGCGAGCTACGTTGCTAGAGGCTTCAGTCAGCGCTTCGACCCCGAAGATGACCACTCTTTGGGCGCTGCTTCACGTAGCGACACAGTGCAACTTCGAGCTTCATTCGCTTGAATTTTCCTCTACGTTCCTCCAGGGCAATCTGCACGAGCAGATCTACTTGCGCCGTCCGCCAGGCTTCACAGGCCCTTTCCCTCATGAGTTTGCGGCAGGCGCCCCGAGAGTGGCACGACATGCTGCATGCTACACTAGCGGACCTCCAATTCTTTCCGTCCTTTGCCGACCCGTCTCTCTTCGTTCAATCTGGTCAGACTCCGTTGTACATCCTAGTCTACGTAGACGACCTGGTCTTCACAACTGCAGAAAGAGACGCGCCAGCCTCGGTCAAGCCGCTGAGGAGACACACCTGCAGTGAACAAGGAGAGTTGCGCCGCTACCTCAGGCTGCAGATCTCCAAGGACATAGCGGCACGCACCATCACTCTCTCACAGTCACACTTGGTGCGCCAGTTCCTTCAGAGGTTCAGCCTTTAGTTCTTCTCAGCACAGACCCACCCCTCTGCCTATTGACCAAAAGCTCTCAGGTCCAGACCCTGACGAGCCGGTCGAGCCTAATGGTTAGTATGCAGAGCTCGTGGGCTGCCTCATGTACCTAATGACTTGCACTCGTCCAGATCTCGCAAACCCTCTTAGTATCCTTGCACGCTTTGTTGTGACAGGTAAACCCCGACCTCAACACTGGTTGGCCGCCAAGAGGGGGTTGCGATATCTAACAAGTGTATCAGGCATGGGGCTAGTGTTGGGAGGACGCGGGCTAGTGGTTTTGACAGGACACACACACGCTTCTTGGCACAGTCCATCTATGAGGCTAAGATCTACGTGATACAGATGGATACAGGAGCTCCGCTGGCTGGCGTTCTTGCTCACCGACTTAGGTGAGCAGCTTAGCTCTGCCCCAGTTTTGTGCACTGACAATAGGGCCATGATCCTCCTGTGTAAAGAGGCTCAGCTAGAGGGCAGAGTGAAGCACATCCAGCAGCGGTACTTCCTCCTGTGCAAGCTACAGCCTCACGGCCAGGCACGCGTAGTACACTTGGCCTTCGGTGCCAACACAGCTGATATCTTTACCAGGGCGCTTGTGCCTAAAGATCATCAACAGCGGTGCTTACAGCTTGGCCCGTGAGAACTATCGTGAGCAACCTATGAACGATAGCCATGATAGAGTTCAGTTTATACAATGTATAAACACTAAGATATAGGTTTCTGTTTTTCCCAGCCTAACCAACCAATTCTCCTCTCTCAACATGGTATCGAGCTAGGCAGTTCCTGACTCGCTCTTCCGCCCTAGCCTAGGTAGCTCCTAGCCTCCCACCCTCCCTTAGCCTGATCGCGCTGCCTGCAGCCCGCCACTGCCACCCCTTGCAGCTCGAACCCGTCATTTCCTCACAGCCCGCAGTCACACCCGCTCGCATTCCCCCTCCCCCTACTGCTCGCTCGCTATTCGCCGCTACTGTCGCTCGCTGCTCGCGAAACTGCCCCTGCTCGCTGCTCACAGCTGCCGCCGCTTGCGCACCCGCCCGCGCAGTTACAGCTCGCTACTCGCCGCTGCAGCTGCTCGTTGCTCCTTCGCAACCCGCTGCCGTAGCCAGCTCGCAGCTCGTTGCCCCCAATCGGAGCACACTACTACCCGCCCGCAGCTCCCTGCCCGCGCCGCCAACGCAGCAGCTCGCTGCTCGTAGATGCCGCCACTCGCGCAGCTGCCCGCCCGCTAGTAGCTCACCTGCCCGCCGCTTGCCAGCCGCTTGCCAGCTGATGCTGCTCAGCTGCCGGCCAGCTAGCCAGCAGTTAGCCAGCTAGCAGCTAGCCGCCAGCTAGCTAGCCAGCCGGCCTACTGCTGCCAGCCAACGAGCCACTTCCGCCAGCCAGCTTGCCAGCCAGCCGCCAGCCAGCCAGCCGTCGCCAGCCACTGCTTGCTTCCACCTGCCACCCACTACCACTGCCGCCTGCTCCTGCTCACTGCCACTTGCGGCCTGCTGCCCCTCCCCTGCAGGCCGCTGCTCCCCCTTGCCCGCTGCGGCCAGTAGCCAGCCTCCAGCTGGCAGCCACCAGCAGCCACCCGCCCGCTGTCCAGCTACTAGCCGCCAGCAGCCAGCCGCCAGCCGCCAGCCGCCAGCCGATTGCTGCCAGCAGCTAGCCGCTACCTGTCTGCCGCCAGGGCGACCCCGCTTGCCTCTGTCCTCCGCCTGGATGCCAAGGGCAGCGCGCTTGCCTTCTCTGTTTGGCTGGTCGCCCTCCGCCACCAGCTCAAGTCCATTCATCAGGACGGCTAGGCCCTGGTGGCCCACACTTCTGGTGCGTTGCCCGCTCCCCCAGATTACGCTGCTCTTGCTGCTAATGTGACATCCGAGCAGCGCGCGACGCACAAGAATGCCCTAGCCGTCCTCTCTGTCTGGGAGTCCCGCGACGCAGCTGCATAGTTGGTAGTCACTAGGGCCCTTCCCTTAAACGAGCAGACACACTACGGGACTCTAGAGAGTGCTAAGGAAATCAGGGACGCAGTTGTCGCTCGCTACTCTACCCAGCCTTCTGCTACCCTAGGTCGTCTCCTACTGCCGTTTCTTTTCCCTGACCTTGCCTCCTTCTCCACTGTCGCGTACCTAATTACGTACTTGCACTCCCTAAAGGTTTGCTGTCGTGCAGCCTGCCCCAAGGACCAGCGCACCACCCACATCCCGCCCATCTACATGACCCTGTACCTCCTTGCCACGCGCCTCCCTGATTTTCTCGCCCCTGCGCCAAATACATAAAACTAATTGTGCATGTTTTTTGTGTGTTTTAGTAATCATAGTATTTTGTTAGTTGGAATCATTAAACTATACTTTGGCACCTCCCTTTCCTGTTTTGTTTTTAACTATATGCGGGTGGGTATAATTTTCGCCGATTACAGCGTGTTCCTACGAACCTCTAACCAGGTAGCCTCTTTCTAGACTCGCGCGCCGCAGTGTCGCTAATTTTGACTGAAATGTTTCAGTGCGATACCATATGTGGCGACGCGAAGGTAGGCTTGTTGAGATTTCAGGGCATGTTTCCAAACCTCTTTTCGGGCAAACATATTTTCAGACACGCGAAGCGAAGCTGTACAGCGCGAGCTATTTTCAAGTGGTTGAAAACGGTGGAACGGAAATGTGAATCGTGTTTAACTTTGAACAAAGGACCTGAGAACACGCTCTCAAGTTAGCGCGCGAGTCTGGGAAGGCTTTGATTGGGAAGATATTCTTAGGAACACTCTTATTATTTGCTCGGTCTGTTATCGTTTTTGCTTGGCTATGATAGGTTTCCCGTAAGTTTTTACTCAAGTGCTAAGGACAAACACACACTTTGCACTTTAATAAATTTGGACTAGTTATTTTCTCATGATCTATTTGCATGCACATACAAAAATAAATATATTGATATGCAAACAATATATATATGTGCTAAATATTTATAAAAGTTCCATGCCTTTTCAACATTTTCATGTAGGCACACTAAACATCCAATAAAGTATAGGTGCCCAGTAACAACAATGACAATCCAAGATGTAGCATTAAAGGTTTAGGAGAGTACTGATCAAGTCTACGACATTTGCCAACATACTTGAGCGTGTGCACTGATAACGACATGTTTTCATAGCAAGGATACAATTGCTCATTGTTGGCCATAGTGACGTTGTTGGTCTTAGGAGTAGCGACCACATTCGAGACCAATCGGTGCGAGCTCATTATGTGTTGTTAACAACAACTATCCAGGTACCGAATGTTGTAGTTTGTGTCGCTGCCGCAAGCAAGGAGCGGGAGATTCGGAGTCAGCAATAACAAGCGCTTAGAGCGATACATGAAACGAATATCAACTTACACATATGCTTATATGTAGAAGTTTTAGGCTAGATAGGTTTGTGTTCTTACAGAGTACGTCTCCAACCCTATATCTTCATTGTACTCTCTTGGTTAATCCATTCTAGTATTCTAACATGGTACCAGAGCAGGTTAGGTCTGCTTCCGTCCACCCGCTTCCGCCCCCTTGCACTAGCCGTCCCCTCACGCGCCTAGCCGGCCCCTCTGGCGCCTAGCCGGCCCCCTCTCGTGCCGTAGCCGGCTAGCCAGCCCCTCGCGCGCCGTAGCCAGTCCCTCGCGCCTAGTCGCCCCCCTGCGCCCAGCCGGCCTCTCTCGCGCATAGCCGGCCCCTCGTGTGCCTAGCCGGCCCCTCACACCTAGCCAGCCTCTCATGCCTAGCCGCCCCCTCGCGCCTAGCCGGCCCCTCCCGCCGTGAAGAAACGCTGTCCAGGAGCAGCTGCAGCTGCAGCAGACGTCGCAGCAGCAGTCGCAGCAGCAGGAGCAGCAGCAGCAGCAGCAGCAGCAGCAGCAGCAGCAGCAGTAGGCGTCACTGTCACCGTAGCAGCAGCAGCAGTCGTGGGCCCGCCTCTCGCCGGGGTGGCCAGGAGCCTCTGAAGGTGGTGGCCGCGGTGGCGGCCCTTGCAGCTCGGCGTCTCCCCGGGTCCTACGTCTATCCAGGTTGCTGCGGCTCGTGTCGGTCGGTCACTCACCCGTCACTCCTGTGGCACCACCGCCTAGGTCACCCCTCACTCCCGCGTCTGCGTCAAATGTCTCAGCACGGTCTCGTCCTAGGTCTCCCTGCGTTGCTTCCTGCCATCTCCCTCGCCTACGCCGCCGTGCACGCCCTGTGTCAAGGGCTGGCTGCGCCGTGCTCCTCACTCCTCCTCACTTCGCCCTGCCACTGCACCCCTCCACACCCTGCACTTAGACGTCTGGGGACCAGCCCCTGCCTCTGGTCCGCGTCGCGAGCACTACTTTCTCGTGCTCGTCGACGACTTCACGCGCTACACCACGGTGTTCCCCCTGGAGCGGAAGGCCGACGTGCCTGGCGTTCTTATCCCGTGGGTCGTAGCTGCGCGTCTTCACTGCGGTCTCCCTGTGCTGTGTCTCCACTCCGACCGTGGTGGCGAGTTCGCCTCTAGTCAGCTTGGACAGTTCTGTCGTGCGGAAAGCATCACCCAGTCGTACACTCTGCAGGACTCCCCGCAGCAGAATGGGGTCGCTGAGCAATGCATCGGTTTGGTCATGGAGATGGCTCGTACCTCCATGATTCATACCGGTGCACCCCATTTTCTGTGGCCGTTCGCCGTTCGCTACGCCGCTCACCAGCTTAACGTGTGGCTGCGATCCCAGCGGCCGCAGGTTTCGCCGACCCTTCTTTGGACCAGGTTCCCTGGTGATGCGTTTGCGTTCCACGTCTGGGGATGCCTTGCTCACGTTCGTGTCTCTGGCACGGACAAGCTCACTGCCCGCACTACCCCCTGTGTCTTCCTCGGTTTCCCCCTTGACTCGTCTGACTGGTACTTTTACCACCCGCCGTCTCACCGCTTGCTTCACTCGCGTGACGTCACTTTTGACGAGTCTGTCTTCTTCTACAGCCGCTTTCCCCACGGAGGTCTCCCGGTTTCCACTCCCCTGCTTTTGGTTCCCACCCCCCCGGTAGCCCCTGCCCCCCTTACCCACCGTCCTGCCCCGTCTGGTGTGTCTCACGTCACTCTCCTCCCCTTGGTTGTCCCGGTTGAGGAGTCGGCGGACTCCGGTGGCCTCGTGGCGCGGTTCTCGCCGCTTGTTTTTGCCTCGGTGTCTCCTCCTCCGCTGCCGTCGCCACCGCAGCCGCAGCCGCTGTCGCTGCCGCAGCCGCAGCCGCCCTCCGTGGGCACTGGGGGTGGCGCAGGTCCTGGAGAGGGTCCAGGTTCTGGGGGTGGTAGTCCTGGGGTTCCTGTCATGGCTTGCCCCAGCTGTCTCGGGGGTGGCACCGGTTCCGGAGAGGGTTCTAGTCCTGAGGAGGTTGGTTCTGGGGGTGCTAGAGTGGAGCTTCCTGGAGGTAGTCGTGGTGCAGCTGGAGGTTCAGGCGTCGGCGTGGAGCAGCAGCACTAGCCGCAGTAGTAGCGGCCAGAGTAGCAGCACCAGTCGCCGCCGGTGTCTGCCCTTCGAGTGCAGCGGGCCTTCCCTCCCCTGCCCGCTTGCCTGAGCCTCCCCCACCCCCTCCTCTTCTTCCTGTCTACAGTCATGTCGTCCCCGGCTCGTTCCCCCCTTGTACCTCCTCCCCTGTCTCCTGACCCGACGCCTCCCTCTCACGTCCGGTCTCATCGCCCCTCCCGTGCTCGTCCTGTCTCCCCTATTCCGAGCACTCACCCTATGTTGCTTCGTTCCCACGCGTCTCGTCCTCCCCTCCTCCCGTCGCCTTCTCAGTCCTCGCTTGTTGTCACTCCGCCTCCTCTGTTTGACTACCTCTGTGCCACTCGTCCTCTTGTTCCTCGGGTCCTTGCCTCTCTCGTTACCGACCCGTCTGTTCCTGTCTCCAGTCTTGAAGCGCTTGTTGGTGCCGTCGCTGGCTTCGCCTCTACCCGTCGCCTTGACTACGCCACCGCTCTGGTCTCTGACCTTGCCCGTCCTCCGTCCATCGGGGATGCTGCTGCCCTTGGCAGTGACGTCCTGGAGGACGGGCAGTACGAGCTTGCTTTCCTATCCGAGGCTGCTCCCCATCTCTGTTCCATGCTGCTAGTCCTTGAGGGTGACCCTGACACCTTTGACATCCCGACCCCTCCCACCTACGTTGAGGCGACCTTGGGACCCTGGGCCTCTCAGTGGATAGCTGCCATGGAGCAGGAGATGGCATCTTGGAGATCCACCGGCACCTACGTCGATACAGTTCCCCCGCCTAGGGTGAACGTTGTCGATGGCCAGTGGCTCTTCAAGGTGAAGCGCCCTCTTGGAGAGCCGCCTGTGTTCAAGGCGCGCTACATGGCTAGGCACTAGTCAGCGTGAGGGGGTGGAATTTTCTCAGACCTTCGTCCCAAACCCAAAGATGACTACTCTTCGGGCACTGCTATACATAGCAGCACAGCGTGACTATGAGCTGCACTCCCTCGACTTCTCCACTGCGTCTCTTCAGGGCAGCCTACACGAGCAGGTCTACCTGCGCCGTCTGCAGGGCTTCACTGGTACCTTCCCTCCTGGGACCCAGTGGCTCCTCTAGCGCCCGGTCTATGGCCAGCGATAGGCGCCTTGTGAGTGGCACGACACTTGGTAATCAGAGTTTTTCTCACTCGGCCGCGCTCAGCAAAGCGGCAGCAGCGGGAAAACCTGCCTCGAAAAACCGCCGGGGGGGACTAATTCGGCGCCGATTCTGGTAAGCACCAGCTCCGCGTTTTTTTATTTTACCCCGCCGTGCGTGTTTTGAATAGGATGGCAATTCACGACAATGCCGAGGTTACCCAGCAGCTCTTCGCGCGCATCGCCGCCCTACAGGATGAGATGCGAGCCGACCGCGAAGCTTGGCGAAACGAGTTCGAGCGAGTAACTCGACTCACCGGCGCGCACCACGAAACGACAACGGCAACGACGCAGCAGTCACAGCAGTTTCTCGAGGCTCCGAAACCGCGCCCACCTGAGCCGTTCGATCCGAGCGATCGAAACTCCGACGTCCGTAGATGGAGATCAACTTCGCAGCCGTCGGATGGAGCTCGCCAGTCTGGGACGGTCAACGTGTACGACTCGCGGCGACACTGATGCGAGGGCCGGAACTCGAGTGGATCGGCGGCAACAGCACCTTCATCCACGGTGAAGCCACGTGGGAGCGGTTTCGCACCGACCTGCTGAAGTGATTCGAGCCGATAAATTCCGGTTTCTTGCAGCCTAAAGTATTTGAAGACACAACCAACCCTCTCCAGGCGATAGGTTCGGTGGATCGACTTCCTTGAGACACACTTCCACTACGTCATCGTGTACAAGCCGGGACACAAAAACAAGGCAGACGCTCTCAGCCGGCCTGTACACATGGCTGCTATCCAAGTCAAAGAGATGAGCCCACTACTCAAGGGGCTCTTCACGCACGGGTACACCATTGACCACGAAATTCCCTTGGCAGAAAAGCGACACCTGCTACAGTGGGACAGTGACATCACCTACAGGAAAGGATCCACAAAAATCCGGGTTCCCAATTACCCGCCTTTGTGCCAGTTACTACTCGAAGAGTACCACGATGTCCTATATGCGGGACACTTCGGTAGCAACAAGACGCTCACCGGTATTGCAAAACACTACTACTGGCCTCACATGGCAGCTGACGTACAAAAGTTTGTCACCTCGTGTGATACGTGCCAGAGGATGAAGAGCAGCAAGCAGAAGAAGGCAGGACTACTACAGCCTCTTCCTGTCCCAGAACACCCATGGCAAGTGGTGAGCCTGGACTTCATCACCGGGTTACCAACTACCACAAGCGGTCATGACGCAATCCTTGTCGTCATCGACAAATTCTCCAAAATGGGACACTTCATCCTGACACATGCCACAGCACACACCGAGGAGACAGCACAACTATTTGTGTGCTACATAATCTCACAGCATGGCATCCCAACCACACTCATCTCCGACTGATACCCAAAGTTCACCAGCAAGTTCTGAAAAGAACTGATGTCTTTGCTCGGAACCAAACTCGCCATGTCATCTGCCTACCATCCGCAGACAGACGGACAGACCGAGCGTCTCAACCAAATCGTGGAGCAACTCCTTCGCGCAGCTTGCAAGGACGATATCTCCAAATGGGACTTGCATCTACCCGTCCTGGAGTTTGCCTACAACAACGCCACTCACGCCGCTACAAGACAGACGCCGTTCTTCCTCTGTTACGGCCGCAACCCACTCACGCCACAAGAACCAATAGTTTGAGCCACAGTCCAACCGGCACACGAATTTATCACGACCATGCACCAGCATTGGGATCGGACCCACAAGCACCTCCTCGACATTCAACAACAACAGAAACGCCAGGCCCATCGCCATCGCACCGACCACACCATCACCGTGGGGGACCAGGTCCTCCTCGACACCTGCAATCTCAACATCCGTCATCTACCACCCAAAATGCGACCTCGCTTCTGCGGACCCTTTCTCGTTGAAGCACAGGTCACTCCTGTTACCTTCCGCTTACGCCTGCCAGCCACCTGGAAGATTCACAACGCCTTCCATGTGCAACTTCTAAAGCCCTACAGAGATCCTAACACGATCTTCACCGGTCGCCAACCGCTGCCGCCACCACCCGTCCTCGTCCGAGTACGAGGTCGAGTCTGTGCTTGCTCATCGCCATCGTCGGAATGGCGCCGTGGAGCTTCTCATTCGTTGGCAGGGTTATGATCCTTCGGAGGATAGCTGGGTTCCTGAATCTGCAATGGCTAGTGCGCGTCGTCCTCTTCGCGACTACCTTGTCAAGCATGGTGTTACTTCGACCACCCAGCTTTGAGGGGGGGAAGTGTAAGAGTACGACCCCGTTACACTAGTTTCTCCTTTTCCATATTTCCTTCCTATTCATTCCTCATTTTATCCCCATTCATTTGGTCTTTATCTCATCTCATTTGGTTTCCTATTCCTCCTTTTCCATTATCCTTTGGTTTATCCTGCTATTATAATTATATCACCGACCAGGCTCGGGATGTACTGGTACGCTCTATCTAGCGTAATCCTGCCGTAATCCCTTGAAGCCAATAACCTCGCGTGGCTATACGCAGGGTGATTCTATTTCTAGAAGGGTCTATTCCCCTTGGATAGGATAAACCTGGTTACCTTAAGTACTCGGGAAGTATAAAAGCACCTTGTATCCATCGATAGTGCTACCTTTCCTCGAGACATTGGATCCTGTGACACGCTGCGTGCAACGCTCGCTGACCTGCAGTTCTTTCCGTCCTCTGCAGACCCCTCGCTCTTCGTTCGTGCTGGCGAGACTCCGTTCTACATCCTAGTCTACGTAGACGACCGGGTCTTCGCTACTGCAAACAGAGACGCGCTGGCCTCCGTGAAGGTCGAGCTGCTGAGGAGACACATCCGCACTGACCTAGGAGAGCTGCGCCGCTATCTTGGCCTGCATATCTCCAGGGACAGAGCAGGGTGCACCATCACTCTCACTCATTCACACTTGGTGCGCCAGGTCCTTCAGAGGTTCGGCCTTCAGTTCTCCTCTGCATAGCCCACACCTCTGCCAGTAGATCACAGGCTCTCAGCTCCAGTTCCTGAGGAGTCAGTAGAGCCCAGTGGTCCTTACGCAGAGCTGGTGGGTTGCCTCATGTACCTGATGACTTGCACTCGCCCAGATATCGCATACCCTCTCAGCATCTTGGCTCTCTTTGTGGCGCCAGGCACACACCGACCACAGCACTGGTCAGCTGCTTAGGGTTTTGCGTTATCTAGCAAGTACATCGGCATGGGGTTAGTGCTAGGAGGACGCAGGCTAGTGGTCCTTACTGGGCACATAGACACTGCTTGGGCAGACGACGCTAAGACTCTCAGATCCTTGCAGGGCTACTGCTTTAGCCTTGGTTCAGGTGTCGTCTCGTGGAGGTCCACCCGCTCCTCATGTGTTGCCCAGTCTAGCTGTGAGGCTGAGATCTACGCCGGTGCCATGGCGACACAGGAGCTCCGCTGGCTAACCTTCTTGCTCACAGACTTAGGTGAGCGGCCTAGCTCTGCCCCGATCCTATACGCTGACAACAGGGCCATGATCCTCCTGTGTCAGGAGCCGCGACTTGAGGGCAGAGCAAAGCACATCCAGCTGCGGTACTTCCTCCTGTGCGAGCTACAACAGCGCCGCCAGGCCCGCGTAGTACACCTGGCCTCCGTTGCCAACACAACTGATATCTTTACTAAGGCACTTGCGCCTAAAGATCATCAGCGGCACTGTTAGCAGCTTGGTCTAGTCCCTGTAGCTTCTCACTTGCTAGGATCTTGATTGTGTACTCCTCATTATATATACCTTCGAGACTGGCCTTGTGGCTTCTCTTCCAGTGGCTAGATTAGTAGTGCCGCCCTGGAGTGTTCTTGTCTTGTTTGTACTCTTGCTGACTGGTCTTTGGACCCCTGCCTCAGAGGTTGGACTAGTAGTGCCACCTTGAGCTGTGTGTTCCTAGCTCTGCACTGCCCCTTATCTAGCCCAGGGGGGTGTGTTAACTTATACATATGCTTATATGTAGAAGTTATAGGCTAGATAGGTTTGTGTTCTTAGAGAGTATGTATCCAACCCTATATCTTCCTTGTACTCTCTTGGTTGATCCATTCTAGTATTCTAACAATGAAATGATGCAAATTTATCGACATCACCCCAAGTGGGTAACCAACGCGATGTGGCAGGCACTCGAGCAATAGAGCATATTCGAGTCTTGCTCATATGCGTCATGGCCGTAATCGTCGCCGATGGTGTTAGGGTTGTTATAATTGATGTCAGAAACTTCCTACCGCAGCTCGTTGCACGAGGAAACGGCTGAGGTGGTTGACGTCACTTTGTGCGCCTAGTAAGTGCGGGATGGCACATTGCCATGAAATTCATGATGTGGCGTGCAACTCCTCTGTTGTCATTGAGCCTCGTATGGCAAGAATCCAACATCGAATGAGTGCGTGACGAGTCGCTAGTCTACTTGGAACGGGCGAGCTGTCAAGCACTGATCCTTATGTGGGATGTCGATGGGCCTCTTCTGTTGTGTCCGTGCATTAGTGGCTTCACAAATTGCCCTTTGTTGTAGTAGCAGGGCTTTGCAGGAGCACCATTCGGGTCCGAGGCCCGAGAGGACTAGTGTGACCGAACGATAGGACCCTGATTTGTGTACTACTTATTATGTTATCTGGACTTGCCTTGTGGCTCTTGTCTCAGAGGCTGGAGTAATAGTGCCGCCCTGAGTTACCCTTGTTGAGTTAGTACTCTTGCTGACTGGTCTTCGGACCCCTGCATCAGAGGTTGGACTACCGTAAAAGCCCAGATAGAAGACCCCCTAGTTGTAGAAGACCCATGGTCTTCTATTAGGCGTCTATCTTGTATTCGGGATTCCAGTTTGTAGGATACCCCAAGGCGTTATGAGATATGACCCCCCCCCCCTCTTAGGTGTTTTTTATTCCCCCGGAGCAAGAACCAAGTTTTGCACAAACAAGTTTTATTGACTAAGGCGATGAACGGTTGGGATCAAGCCCGAGTGGGTTGCTGTATCAGGCATTCGCATCTGCATCACACGTGTTACGGTCACGATTGACTTTCGCAAGAAAATCCCCTTCCGCTGAATCCACGGTATCAGATTACTCGATATGCTTTGGTTAACTGTCGGGGCCTTTTCCAGTGAACTTACGAGGGTGTCGATATGCATCCAAATTATCAGAACTCAGTCACTAACCATTGAGTGTATCATGACACAAATGCCCCATTATTTTTTTTCCGTTTATCAGATAAAATGCAATCTTGCATAGTGTTATGTAATAAGACCCATAGGTCTTCTATCCGGGATTTTACGGTAGTAGTGCTGCCCTGAGCTGTGTGTCACTTGCTAGGCACTGCCCCTTACCGTATTCCCCCGGATATACGCGCCTAGGTGAGTCTAGGGATAATAGTCTCAAAATGGGGGGTGCGTTTATTCGAGATCTTGCGATATGGCATAGTGCGTTTCATATGGTTTCTTAGGAAAATTATAAAAGGGCAAGAAAATTTAGCTTGAACAATTTCATTTCGGGTGGATGTTCTCCCAAACGGGAACATCCCCAACAATCCCTTGAGAATTGCCACACACTAGATCGACTCGCCAACCAGGCAGGTTCGCTGCAATTTGCCAGCAAGCAGGCAAGAAGGGTCGATCCTGGCCATCCGTTAGTCTCGTATCGCACGGCAGCAGAGCAACGCTAACCAGGTCTCGCGCGAGGAGGTGACGAGAGGATGGATTCCGTGTGATGAAACAAGAGCATAGGCAAATCTCAACTCGAATTTGTAGTCAACCCAGTCAGCGCAAGAATCTTGCGCGGGAAAATTGGGGGGTGCGTATAGGGATTACCATATTTACTCGGCTTAAAGACCCTAGGGTCTTATCTTGCCCCGGTGTTTTTTTTGGGGGTGTGTTTTGTAATCGGATGCAAATACATAAGACCCGGGCTTAAACTTATACACAAAGATCTTCCATTTTTTAATATACAGAAGTGTGATGTGGAAAATTAGGGACCGTTTGGCTGCCTCTTTTGAAGGTCAAGTCGTGGCTCACCGTTTTCCAATACTGCCAAGCCACACTCCCCTCAGTTTTGGCACATTTCCTGCATGCGCTGGCTGGTTCATTGGCCGTGAACCATCCTCAGCATCACGTCCCTTGTTTGGGGGGTAATGATGCCGAAGTGGCCAGTCAGCTGGACCTTATCGTGCTGTCTTACCCTGTGTCATCTGCATCTGGACCTCCACCCTGGCACGGAATATTCCTCTACAGGGATATCCCATGCACCGCTGTCCTCTGCACGTCTTGGCTCACTGAGATATCCTCTACAAGCGCTGCGGGGAGTGAGGAGGGGTCTGAGCATTCTCTTATCATTTCAGAGCAATTTTGCATTGCTATCCAAGCACCATCTCCCCCTTAGTCTCCTACCGTACAGGCATGCCAACACAGACGACTGGCCTTTGCGCTCTCTTTGCCCATCAGAGGCATGGCGGCTCTGCCTCTGTCAATCCACCTGCACCCGCTTTTGCTGCTCCGCCAACAGTCGTGAACATTAACATCTCCACCGCTGCTCTGCTAGTTCCCACACCCTCCGCCCAGAGCCACCACACCACATGTGCCGCTGGTCCTAGCCATGCCGCTGCTGCCGCCGCTGGACCTAGCAACGTCGCTGCTGCAGCGGCAGGTTCTGGCCACGCCGACGCTGCTGCAGACGCTGGTCCTAGCCACACCGCTGCTGAGGACAAGCATGACAATTTCGATAATGTACGGGTTCCCGATTTCCCCACGCCGCGCACCACCAGGCGTCCGGTTGTCAATCGCGATGCTTCCGAACCTGAACGCTCCAAGTGCAGGCCCGCGAAGGGCGCTCGTCGCGCCCGCTCTGTCAAAGAGAAGATAACATGGCTGCAGGTGATGAAGGTTGAGGATCTCAGCGTCCGCACGAGTGCAAAGCGTGCCGGCGTGCAGCCGTCCCAGATCCGCAAATGGAAGGCTGACGCGGAGCGCTACAAGAAGGCTTTCAGCACGCGTAAGCGTTTCCATGGAGCAGGTAGGAGGTCGCTCTATCCAGATATGGAGCGATCAGTGTACCACTCTTTCCTTGGCTATCATGCGACAAGGGCGCTGGAGCAAGGTCTACATGGACAGGCACCACCCCAAGCAAGACCGGCGTGCCTCAGAGCGTTGGTGTGCACGGTTCCGTGCTCGCTGGGGACTTGTGCATCGTGTGAAGACGAAGCAAGGGCAGCGCCTCGCAAGCGGTAAGCCCAAATGATTAGGAATTATGCGTGGAAATCTGTCATATCAAGCTAACCTCTGCCCTATCTACGTGTCCCTTGTCCCTTAACTTAGATTGCCAGGAGCGGGTAGAGAGTTGTTGGCGCTTCAACAAGGGCATGCGGATCAAGCACAACGTCCACAACGGGTTCATTGTCAATGCGGATCAAAATCCTCTCTGGTTGGAGTTCCCAGAGGAACGCACCCTCGAGCACAAGGGCGCACGCACTGTCCACGTGCGCATGGCGGGTTACGTAAAAGAAAGGGTGACGGTAATGCTTGCCTGCACCGCCGCTGGAGAAAAGCTGCCTCCGTATGTGGTCTTCAAGAGGAAAACGGTGCCAAAGATTGTCTTTCCTAAAGGAGAGTTTCTGGTTCCTGTTGCATGCATTTCCAGCGCTGTAAAGAGTTTCTTGTGCACCACTGTAATCGTTGTTTGTTGCTGACATGCCGGGATGGTCGTTCGCGCACAAGCTAAGGGGTGGATGGATGAGGGCCTAGTGCATGACTGGCTTGTTAAGGTCGTCGCCCCATTCGTCGCGCCGAAGTTCGGTGAACCACGCCAGCCGACGCTCCTCATCCTGGACTCCTACAAAGGACACCTGATGGAATCTGTGAGGCAGACAATGCGGCTCTTAAAGATTTTCCCGGTCATAATTCCTGGTGGCTGCACGTCTTTGATCTAGCCTTCAGACGACTGCATCAACAAGGCGCTGAAGTGCATGGTCCGCAGGGACTACCAGGATTGGTCCGTGACTGCTGGATGCCAGACATCCACGAAGGCTGGTGAGTTCGGTTCTTATGCATGGCTCTCGCATTGTGTCAATCCGTAATGAACTTGTTCTTTTTTGTCGGGGGTGCAGGCAATCTGAAGAAGCCTCATCCCGATGCTGTGCTGAATTGGGTGGACAGATCTTGGGAAGCTATCGCTGCCGACCTCGTCATTCGCGCGTTCAAGACGTGTGGCCTCTCCAACGCCCTTGACGGCTCTCTGCTTCATCCCCTCGCCCGATCATTGCCTGATCTGATCGGTGTTCGTCCGAGTAGCATGCGGTGGCTATTCGTGTCTGTTATTAGATCGTATCTCGCAGATCGCGCATCAAGCAGCCATTGCAACCGGCCGGTTTTTCCAGATAACAATTTTCCGCTAATCTTCGTTGTTCGTGAATCAACTCGCATTGCGATTCATCAGTCCCCCTGATTGACGAGCCTGATCACACCATCTACTTGCCGCGCTAAGTTCTTTACCTCATACTTAACTATGCGTGATCCGATGGATGGCCTTGGCGGTTCCACCGCCTCAACCCACAGCATTGTCTCCTGTTGGCTGCAGCAAGGTGGGGGGAGCAGTGTGCGTCGCCATCTAAGGCCCACCCATGCCCCGACAGGAACCCATTGCATTGTCTTCTGTCGGCTGCAGCAAGGCGGGGGGAGCAGTGTGTGTCGCCATCTGAGCCCCACCCATGCTTCCCCTTGACAGGAACCCATAGCACTGCCTCCTCTCAGCTGCAGCAAGGCAAGGGGAGAAGTGTGCGTCGCTATCTGTGGCACACCCATGCTTCCCTCCGACAGAAACCAATTGCATCAGCTCCTGTCGACTTCAGAAAGGCGGGGGGAGCAGTATGTGTCGCCATCTGAGGCCCACCCATGCTTCCCCCCGACAGGAACCCAGAGCAGTGGCACCTGCTGGCTGCAGCAAGGCGGGGGGAGCAGTGGGCGTCGCCATCTGAGGCCCACCCATTCTTCCCCCCGACTGGAACAGATTGCATTGGCTCCTGTCGGCTGCAGCAAGGTGGGGGCAGCAGTGTGCGTCGTCATCTGAAGCACATTCGTGCTTCCCCGCAACAGGAATCCATTGCATTGGCTCCTCCTGGCTGCAGCAAGGCGGGTGGAGCAGGGCTGCAGCAAGGTGGGGGGAGCACTGTGTGTCACCATCTGAGGCCCACCCATGCTTCCCCCCGACAGAAATCCATAGCATTGGCTCCAACTGGCTGCAGCAAGGCGGGAGGAGCTGTGTGTGTCGCCATCTGAGGCCCACCCATGCTTCTCCCAAACAGGAACCCATTGCATTGGATCCTGTCGGCTGCAGCAAGGCAGGGAGAGCAGTGTGTTTCACCATCTGAGGCACACCCATGCTTCCCACCGACAGGAACCCATTGCATTGGCTCCTGTCAGCTGCAGCAAGGCGAGGGGAGAAGTGTGCGTCCCCATCTGAGGCACACCCATGCTTCCCCCCGACAGGAAACCATAGCATTGGCTCCTGTCAGCTGCAGCAGGGCGGGGGGAGCAGCATGTGTCGCAATCTCAGGCCCACCCATGCTTCCCCCCGAGAGGAACACATAGCAGTGGTACCTGTCGGCTGCAGCAAGGCGGGGGAGCAGTGTGTGTCGCCATCTAAAGCCCACCCGTGCTTCCCCCCGACAGGAACCCATAGCATTGGCTCCTGTCGGCAGAAAGGCAGGGGGGAGCACTGTGTGTCGCCATCTGAGGCCCACCAATGCTTCCCCTCGACAGGAACCCATCACATTTGCTCCTGTTGGCTGCAGCAAGGCGGGGGGAGCAGTGTGTTTCGCCATCTGAGGCACACCCATGCTTCCCAGCGGCAGGAACCCATACCATTGGCTCCTGTCGGCTGCAGCTAGGCAGGGAGAGCTGTGTGTGTCACCATCTGAGGCCCACCCATGCATCTCTACAACAGGAACCCATTGCTTTGGCTCCTGTTGGCTCCAGCAACGCAAGGGGAGCAGTGTGTGTCGCCATCTGAGGCCCACACCTGTTCCCCCCCGACAGGAACCCATAGCATTGGCTCCTGTTGGCTCCACCAAGGCTGGGGGAGCAGTGGGCGTCGCCATCTGAGGCCCACCCATTCTTCCCCCCGACTGGAACCGATTGCATTGGCTCCTGTCAGCTGCACCAAGGCGGGGGTAGCAGTGTGCGTCGTCATCTGAGGCCCATCCGTGCATCCCCGCAATAGGAGCCCATTGCATTGGCTCCTGCTGGCTGCAGCAAGGTGGGTGGAGCAGGGCCGCTGCAAGATGGGGGTAGCACTGTGTGTCACCATCTGAGGACCACCCATGCTTCCCCTCGACAGAAACCCATAGCATTGGCTCCTACCGGCTGCAGCAAGGCCGGGGGAGCAGTGTGTGTCGCCATCTGAGGCCCATCCATGCTTCCCCCCACAAGAACCCATTGCATTGGCTCCTGTCGGCTGCAACAAGGCAGGGAGAGCAGTGTTTTTCACCATCTGAGGCACACCCATGCTTCCCACTGACAGGAACCCATTGCATTGGCTCCTGTCGGCTGCAGCAAGGCGGGGGAAGCAGTGTGTGTCGCCATCTGATGCCCACCCATGCTTACCCCCGACAGGAACCCATTGCATTGGCTCCTGTCGGCTGCAGCAAGGCAGGGGGGAGCAGTTTTTTCGCCATCTGAGGCCCACCTATGCTTCCCAGCAACAGGATCCCATAGCATTGGCTCCTGTCGGCTGCAGCAATGGGGGGGAGCACCGTGTGTCGCCATGTTAGGCCCACCCATGCTTCCCCTCGACAAGAACCCATAGCATTTGCTCCTGTGGGCTGCAGCAAGGCGGGGAAAGCAGTGTGTTTCGCCATCTGAGACCCACCCATGCTTCCCCCCGACAGAAACCCATTGCTTTGGCTCCTGTTGGCTCCAGCAAGGCGGAGGGAGCAGTGTGTGTCATCATCTGAGGCCCACACCTGTTCACCCCCGAGGGGAACCCATAGCATAGGCTCCTGTGGCTGCAGCTGGGTGGGGGGAGCAGTGTGTGTCGCCATCTGAGGCACACCCATGCTTCCCCCGACAGGAACCCATAGCATTGGCTCGTGTTGGCTGAAGCAAGGCGGGGGGAGCAGTGTGTGTCGCCATCTGATGCCCACACCTGCTCCCCCCCGACAGGAACCCAAAGCATTGGCTCTTGTCAGCTGCAGCAAGGAGGGGGGAGCGGTGTGTTTCGCCATCTGAGGCACACCCATGCTTCCCCCGGACAGGAACCCATAGCATTGCCTCCTGTCGGCTGCAGCAAGGCGGGGGGAGCAGTGTGTGTCGCCATCTGAGGCCCAACCCATGCTTCGCCCGGACAGGAACCCATAGCATTAGCTCCTGTCCGTGCAGCAAGGTGGGGGGAGCAATGTGTGTCACCATCTGAGGCCCACCGATGCTTTCCCCCAACAGGAACCCATTGCATTGGCTCCTGTCGGCTGCAGCAAGGCGGGGGGAGCAATGTTTGTCGCCATCTGAGGGAAACACGTGCTCTCCCCCAACAAGAACCCATTACATCGACTCCTGTCGGCTGCAGCAAGGTGGGGGGAGCAGTGTGTATCGCCATCTGAGCCCCAACCATGTTTTCCCACGACAGGAACCCATAGCTCTAGGTGACTATCGCCTCCGGCGCAGCAAAAAGTATTTAGAAATACTTGTGCAAATTGCCTCAAGGGCCTTGCCTCATAGTCTGATCTCAAAGTGGTTGCAAGCTGTCAATACACACAAGCATTCCACTAGTTCCAATGAGATACAAAGGACAAATGTTCAAACTGATTTATAGGCAAACAAGAAAGAACAAACGCAATTCGTAACTGCCGGGTGCGCCGCGCGTAACTCGCGCGCTTTGTGTCATGCCGAGTCGCACACGCAATCGCCAGTTTCTTGCTGAACACGCCTGGTCCGAAGTCCGAATGCTTGTTGAACACGCCCCGTCCGAAACCCAACTTTTGCCCCACGTCAATCTGTTTCTCGCCACTTCCCTTCCTTTCTTCCACTCAATCACCATTCTCCTTTCTTTCCACCAATCTTCCTTCAACCTTCTCTACAACTTCTCCCCTTTCCGTACACGTCACGCTCACGCAACATTCATCGCTTACTAACTCCTCCTCCCAAGTCCGAACTTCTCATTCCGTCACCCCAAGTCTTGAGTAGTCCGTCGTGGGTGGCAAAACCACTCCAACAACCTCCCCTGTGGTTCTGCCAACCACACACCTCCCATGTGGTGCTCTCTTCTACTGCTCCCCTGCAGTCTCCATCCTCGCAATCTAAGTCAGCCCCATACTCCCCGGCAACTGCTTGGCTTTCTGTTTCTGCTTAACATGCTTGAACGGATAACTTTGAACCCTCAGATTAGGATTGGTCTGCTTGTTCTCCTCGCTATACTCCTCGCCCTCAGTAGAGTCCCCAAACTCTCGTGCCCATTCTAGGACACCCTCACAATCACTGAACAACTCGTCCTCAGCTCGTACTATCTGCCCTTCCTTACTGACCTCCAAAATCTTACCAAACCAGTTGATAGCCGTTACTGTCTGCTTCTCTCCCTCAGGCTCCTCTGACTGCTCTATCTCCTCTTTCCTTGTCTTCGCTGCTGCCTGCTTCTGTTTCTCCTCCCATCCTGTTTCTCCAACCTTTGCCTCTTCTCTGTTGGCCATCATCGTGCTTGTTGCATGATCTCCAGTATCTTGCTTCTTAGCCGTCTCAGCTCTTGCCTCCTCCCTCACAACCACGGCTTTGTTGCTTATGTTGTCCTTCTCATACCCGTCCGTTAATAACAGCTTTGGCATAAAATCCATCTCGTAGAAACTCCGCTTCAGCTTCCTGTCTGCAACTACTTCCCACGTTGGACCAAATACTGTAACCTTGCCCCGGTCGTTGAGCACCTTACATCCCAATGCATCCATCTGTGACTGACTGATCAGATTCACTGACAGGTCCTTCACCAGCAGTACTTCATTCAGCTTCAGTTCCCCGAACCTGCTACGCAGTAAGATGTCACCTTCTCCAATGACAGGTTACTTTGTGCTATCTCCCAGCAGTATGAACTTCTCACTCGACCCCCTCACATTCTCCAACCAATCTGACATGTTCGTCATGTGCTGTGTGCAGCCGCTGTCCAGGTACCAGCCATGGAGCTTGAGCCCGTCTGCTTGCAGGTTTGACGCACGCGCAATGTTCGCACAATGTGCACCCCCAAGGATAATATCCACTTTGTCATTCTTTTCTGCTTCCACCACGTTCGCCTTCGGTGCATTCCGCTGCTGATGTGCTGGACCCCTGTAACTCTTGCTGTTTGGGTTGGAATAGCAATCTGCTGCCCTATGTCCGTACCTCCCACAGAAATTGCAGGTGCCTCCAAACCTCTTTCGTTGCTGCCAACCTTCTCCGTCGCTTGTAGCTTCCTTCCCCTTATAGTTCCTGCTCTTAAGATTGTCGTAGAAGTCTATCGCCTTGTGCCCCTTCTTACCGCAGTGGTAACAAACACCACTAATCGTCCAAGCCGATGCTGCATTCACCATCCCAGGCTTCTCCTGTCCGCCATATGCAGCTTCCGTCTTCCGCTTACTCGCTGTCTTCATCACCTCAATCGACTGCATCTTGTCCACTAATCGCGTCATGCTCTCTGGAGGGTGAAGGACAAGGCCGCTCTTCTCTGCTGCCCACGTTTCAGGTAGTCTACTCGCTAGATGCTCGATCATTTGCTCCTCGTTCTCAGCATCTCCCATCGCCGCTAGCTCATCGTTGAGGCTGCGCGCCCTGTTGACGTAGTCGATGATCTTCTCTTCCTCTCCCATGCTGAGCAACAACAACTTCTTACGCACAGCAGACTTGTTAGAGTTGCTAGGCCTAAGGTACATGCTCTCCAAACATGCCCAAGCCTTCTCCGCAGAATTCACCTCACGCTTAAATGGGTCCAAATTGACGGCAATACTGTCGGAAACTGAGTGGCACAAGTGAAAGAACGCTTGCTTACTTTTCTTCTTGAACTCTGCAATTTTCCCCGCCGACTCCGTCTCAGTAGGAGGTACTCCCTCCCCTGTCTCCTTGTCTGGCGAGTAGTAGGGCCAGAGCTCCACCTCCTCCGCCCTCCGACTGAACTTCAAGCGCCACATACTGTAGCTGCTTCCATTGAAACGTTGGGCCTCGCTGAGCCCAATCGTCAGTTTCGCCACCAACTGCCCCCTCGACAGGGCCTCCAGGAGAGCTCTCATCTGCGGGCCTCCAATGCTCACACTGGATCCCGAACTAACCTCGTCACCCACCATGACGTAGGCTTAGGCTACTCTCCTTTAACTCCTCTGCTCTACTTAGCGCACTATGTAGACTCCACGCATAAAAAATTGCCAGCAATTCGACGCTAGATCTGATACCAGTTCTAAGTGACTATCGCCTCCGGTGCAGCAAAAATTATTTAGAAATACTTGTGCGAATAGCCTCAAGGGCCTTGCCTCATAGTTTCCGGGTCGGGTACCCGGTACCCGGACCCGCTTTTAGGGCGGGTCGGGTATCGGAAATCCTGAAAATTACCCGGCGGGTCGGGTCCGGGTTACCCGGGCCGGGTATCGATACCCGCTACCCGAAATGCTACCCGACGTGTCGGGTAACGGGTACCCGACCCGGTCGGGTAAAAAAAAAACACGAGGTCGGGTATTCCACCTAGACATGGGCGTAAGTCGCGCTGTGTTTTGGGTTTTGGGGCAAAACGGTTTTGGAGGTGAGGGGGGACGAGTGGAGCATTTCTGAGGAGAAGTTGGAGTTTGTAGATGGGGAGGAGTTAAGTGCGGTGAAAGGGAGGGAGTTGGGTGGGAGATGGAGAAGAGGTGGGAGTTTGTAGATGGGTAGGAGTTCAGTGCGGTGAAAGGGAGGGAGTTGGGTGGGAGTTGGAGAAGAGGTTGGAGTTTGTAGATGGGTAGGAGTTCAGTGCGGTGAAAAGGGGGGAGTTGGGTGGGAGTTGGAGAAGAGGTTGGAGTTTCTAGATGGGTAGGAGTTCAGTGCGGTGAAAGGGAGGGAGTTGGGTGGGAGTTGGAGAAGAGGTTGGAGTTTGTAGATGGGTAGGAGTTCAGTGCGGTGAAAGGGAGGGAGTTTTGTTGGAAATGTTGGAGTTTGTAGACAGGGAGGAGTTCAGTGCGGTGAAAGGGAGGGAGTTTGGTTGGAAATTGGAGTTTGTAGACGGGGAGGAGTTCAGTGCGGTGAAAGGGAGGGAGTTGGGTGGTCAAAATTCGACCCCCAGAAAACGCGACTTTCATTTGAGAGTCGCGTTTTCAGGAACCCTATCTAGCCTAGCCCAACTTTAGGATGTCCACTAGTAGATGGCGGGTAGTATTACCCGCTTTTCAGGGTAACCGGGTCGGGTATACCCGGACCCGCCAGGCGGGTATTGTATTACCCGTCCCCTTAAGGCCGGGTCCGGGTAAGGGTCCTGGGCATATTACCCGACCCGGACCCGACCCGAAATTACCCGACCCGAGGTCGGGTATTGCAAAACCGGGTCGGGTCGGGTAATTACCCGGTTTTGCTCAAGCCTATGCGCAGACATCCTGGAGAAAGTGATTGAGGATTGGGGGCTTGCCGGGAGGTGTATGGCGCTCACCAGCGACAACGCCTCTGTGAACGGAGCGGCGCTCGATCTTCTCAAAGTAGGGAATCAGGGAGATGGAAGGAAGCGCCAAACCCCCCTGTTCGGCGAGGCTGCCCACGTCCGATATGTCATCAGGCCATTTTTGCTGCCCATGTTTGTTCCCCCGTCGTGCGAGATGTTGCCCTCTCCCTACGACAAGGCGTGGTCGTATGTTCTAACAAACTCGCCTACGTCAACAACCTTAGTGTGCATGAGGCTATGGGTGGGGTGCCGAAGGTGGAAGCGCCGCTGAAGAAGCTGCGCAACCTCGCGTCGTGCATTGCCTTCTCAGTGAACAAGACGGCCGCCTTCGGAAGGAGCAGCGTCACCAGTTTCCTGGGAAGCAACCCTTGAAGCTGAAGCAGGACAACCCGGTACACTGGGGCTCCACCCACGCCATGCTGAGGCGGGTGATCAAGCTCAAGGGCCCGATAAAGGCCTTTGTGGTTAGGGAGGCATGTGATCCAAATTCCCTTCTACCTAGCCTCGCCATAACACACCTCCATTCTACTGTCACCTAATTACCTCCATTGCACAGCCCTGGCCGCCCCACCACCCTTCAAGCCCCCCTCGAATAACCCCCCTCCCTTCCCTTCCCTTCCCTTCCCTTCCCCCTACCCCGCCCCCTTGTACGCCCGAATCCAGGGGTGTAACAAGAGGGGGCAAGCTGACCTGGACAGGAAGGCAGTCACACACGATGAGTGGGGGCTCCTTGAGGAGTTGATGGCGTTCCTGGCGCCATTCAACAACATAACGCTGGCGGCGAAGGGGTCGGTTTACACCACGGTGGCGCGTGTGGTTCCGCAGTACAACAGAGTACTGGAATGGCTGGAGAGGAAGCTGGCAGCGGCAAAGTCGGGGTCAGTGATGGCGCATTACGTGTCCCAGGCGTTGGACAAGATGCTGACGTATTTTTATTCCAGCTGCGATGACCTCACCGCGACCACATTCCTGGATCCGGCCCTGAAGTGGGTGTGGTTTGCGCAGCCGATGGTGGAAGGCACCACGGCAAGGTGGAGGAGTTGGTGCGCGCGAGGTGGGTGAAGTACACAAAGAAAGTGGATGATGCGGCGGCGGAGTAAAGGGGGGCGGCGGCGGTAGAGGGGAGTAGCACTGGGAAGGGAGGGGAGGAGAGGGAGTTAGAGGATGAGGAGGATGAGGACTTGTGTGTGTTCACTCACCTCGCATCTGTGTGGGCCGCACAGATCTCATAGGTGTAGGATGAGATCCAACAGTACCTGGCGCTCCCCTTGGCGGAACTGCGGGCCTGCCCCTTACAGTTCTGGTAGGTCCACACGGAGCTTCCAGCGCTGCAGCGCATGACTCGGGATTACCTCGCCATCCCGACCACCTCTGCACCCTGCGAGCGCCTGTTCTCACAGGGCCGCAACCTCATCCACTGGCACCGCTACCACTTGGGGGCAGAGCGAATTGGTGCTTTCATGATGCTGAAGTCGTGGATTGCCTCTCACCCAGCCTAAGTGGGTACTTTACGTCACTTTAGGTGACGTAAACGTACAGTACGCGTAACGTTACGTTTACGTTGCGTTACGCGTACGTTACGTTTACGTCGCCGGGCAGGCCATGGAATTTTTTTTTGGGCAAAATCTTTCCCTCCGAAAACCGCGTTCTACAACTACGCGATCTGCAACGACGCCTATATTATCGCTGCCCACGGTTCGCGCAGATCTACCGCGTCATGAACTATGGCGCACGTAAATTCGTTGCGCTGGTCGAAGGCGCGCTAATAGTCCTAGGATGCGACTTAGACTTAACTTAGTTGCTACTGGAGATAGGGTAGCGACTGACATTCGTCGAGGAGGGAAGGGGAATTGAATGTCAAGGAGGTTTGGGTTGGGTTAGGTAGGGGTTGACGTTGACTGGTTGGAGTACCAGCACGTCAGATTTGACGCGCACAAATCCGTCGACTGGTTGTATTGCCGGCGCGTCAAGCAGTGGAGGCAAGATTTCGCGCATGCGGTAATTCCGCCAACCAGTCAACAGATTGTAAATTTCGTCGCACCTAAATGTGACTTTCGACGCACCCGCAGAAGTTGGCGATTGTGGCTTGCGACGTAAGTGCAGCCAGCAAGCCAACCAATCCCAAACAATCGGCGTAGCACCTGTTGGAAACTAGGTAATTTGTGGATTTTTCTATCTTCCTACGAAAAGATTTAATGGCCAATGGAAGTCTGTACAAAAGTCTGCCTAGGGTTCCCTCTCTTATTTTCTGGGCAGGTAGAATTTTTTTTGCCTGCCCGTACATACAGGCCTAAAACCAGAATCGCGTAAACGTACACGTACGTAAACGTAACGTAAGGAACCAACTTAGCACCCAGCGGCTTGATGGCCGACGGGAGATGACGAGACGGGCGACGATGCGTGGGAGCTGGGCCTTGAGATCAGTCCAGGGTTGTGAGGGCATGTTGAGGCAGTTGTAGGCTTGAGCAACGGGTCTGGTCAGGTCAGGCAACCAGACCCGAACCTGACTTTTTGACGGGTCGGGTCAGGTTTCCCGTAGGCAGAACCCGACCCGTCGGGTTTGATTTTTACCCATCGGTTCAGGTCAACCCGAACCCGACATGTACGGGTTCGGGTGAACCCGACATGTCGGGTTGACCCGACCCGACTTCGGGTATACTTCGTTGGGTTGACCCGACCCGACCCGACCCGAACTCGGATCGCGCCTTGAACCGACGCGATCTACGCGACCAGAGTTGCGCAGATCTGGAAAGTCTGATTATTTGGTAGAATTTTCGACCAAATGGGTCATTTCCCATATCCTACTCTGGCTAGCTCCCATTTCTACCCTGCATCCACCTCATTCCTACCAGTAATCTACTCCACCATACTTATTAGTACAGCTTAGGGTCTAGGCACACCCAGATCGATTTCGATTGAATCGACTCAACCAACACACCTATTCAACAAACAAGCTCGACATCCCCAACCCATCCGAATTTCGCCAACACCCTCAACCCATCCGAATTTCGCCAACACCCCCAACCCGTCCGAATTTCGTCAACACCCCCAACCGATCTGAGTTTCGCCAACACCCCCAACCCATCCGAATTTCGCCAACAACCTCAACCCATCCGAATTTCGCCAACAACCTCAACCCATCCGAATTTCGCCAACACCCCCAACCCATCCGAATTTCGTCAACACCCCCAACCGATCTGAGTTTCGTCAGCACCCCCAACCGATCTGAGTTTCGCCAACACCCCCAACCCATCCGAATTTCGCCAACACCCCCAACCCATCCGGATTTCGCCAACACCCCCAACCCATCCGGATTTCGCCAACACCCCCAACCCATCCGGATTTCGCCAACACCCCCAACCCATCCGGATTTCGCCAACACCCCCAACCCATCCGGATTTCGCCAACACCCCCAACCCATCCGGATTTCGCCAACACCCCCAACCCGTCAGAATTTCGCCAACACCCCCAACCCATCAGAATTTCGCCAACACCCCCAACCCATCAGAATTTCGCCAACACCCCCAACCCATCAGGATTTCGCCAACACCCCCAACCCGTCCGAATTTCGTCAACACCCCCAACCCATCCGAATTTCGCCAACACCCCCCCAACCCATCCAGATTTCGCCAACACCCCCAACCCATCCGGATTTTGCCAGCACCCCCAACCCACCCAATTTTCGCCAACACCCGCAACCCACCCAAAATCTCAACACCCCCAAACCAGCCAAAAATTCCCCAACCATTTTTTCGCCAACACTCCCAACCAATCCAACACCCATCCCGTGACTGGTTTTCGCCAACATCCAACCCACATCTCGAGGTTGTGGATGGGAGGATGAGGTGGGTGCGTGGGCTAGACACGAGGAGGACATACTGGATCTCGAAGTTACGAAATCAATATGTTTCCCTCAGGAAAAAATACTCAGGTCGGGTCAAGTCGGGTCGGGTCGGGTTGGATCGACCCGACCCGATCATGGGTAAGAGATAACCCGACCTGTTACGGTCAGGTCAGTTCGGCGAAATCCTAGGATCGACCCGACTTGACCCGACCCGACCCGACCCGACCCGAACCCGACATCGGGTAGGGCAAAGTCGGGTCGGGTCGGGTCGGGTCGGGTTTATGCTCAAGCCTAGGTGGTTGTGTTGGATAGGAGATTGACTTGTAGTGACATTGTGCTACAGCGATGACTATGCTGCAGCACTGATGCTTGCTTCCTCCCCTCCTCCCCCCCCCAAAACCCCCCTCCCCCCACCCTCCTACTCCCCACACGCCCCCGCTCCCTCCCCCCCCCCCCTTTTCAAACGCATGCCCATACTTTGTGCTACGAAAGTCGGGCCCCTATACCACGGGGGCTCGCACCTGTGTGATATCCACTACAAAACCGAATTATTTATGTAAACAACCCCTTACAACTTCCCGTGATCCAAATTCCAGTCGGCGTTGTTTTTTTCTTGGCTTTCTCTAGTCTATTTTAACTAAATTAAGTTATATGCGATGCCATTTAAGATCATGTCGCGCTATTTAAATAAATGCCGCGTGCGGTTTTAATATTCAGCGCGGGCAAAATGCGATGTGCGATTCAATTGTTTCCAGAAATTAAATCACGTCGCATTTCTTTAAATCACCCCCCAATGCGATGTGATTTAAATCGCAATCGCATTTTGATCATGTCTAGATGCAGCCTTGGCACATGATTCTATTGGCCTTCATACAGCGTGATAAGCAGAGGGAGCGAGGAGATGCTGTTGGGAATCGAGCCGGTCAAGAAGTTCTCCGAGAGATACCTGTGTGGTGTGGGCCGGGGGATTGAGATGAGAATGGTGGGCATGGCAGGAGGGAAAACAAGTACACACAAGCTACCCAAGGGGGTGATGGGACGACCATGGTGGGAAGCATTGCTCAGCGCAGTGGACTTGGAGCAAAAGGAAGCAGATTCAGCCAATGGCAGGAGGGGGAGAAAGGTGGGGCTAAGTGCGGATGGGTGAAGGAATGAAGGAGAGAAGGGAAGTTGGTGACTTAGAGGATGCTGGGGTGGACAAGGGAAAGGCGGGGAGGTGGTGGATATAGAGGGCGCCTCTTGGCTCCGCAAAGCAAAGCCAAGAACATTGGCAACACCCCCCCACCAAAAGCAGGTCGCCTCTATTCCTACAAAAGCACTCCAATCAAACCTCGTGTGGATACTTAGCAGCAGCCTACTTCCCATGGCTTACAGCTCCTGCAAGTTCGTGAGGTTTCCAATTCCTGAAGGAATGGACCCAGTGAGCTGATTGGTTCTCAAGTCTCTGGACACAGAGGGTGAAAGTGGGCAAGAGTACCGCTCTGTTAAATCCCGTGGCGAGTTTTGTGTTTGTATCAATGGTCTACGTTGTGAGTTCTAGGGAGTATACGTTTTGGTTGGTCTAACAATCCAGGAGAATTGTAAGAAACAAGCTTCAGAAGGGTTCAAACTCTAGAGGGTGGAAGATGCGAGCATGCGGTGTGATACATGAGGTGAAAATGGGGTCAGAAAATAATAAGACAGATAAAGCATGAGTGAAATTATGGACACTGAGGAGGATGTAAGGTGAGCGCATTGTAGAGAACCTAAAAGGTGTGGTAGGGATCTGACTGCTCAGAGCTCATCCAACCATGCTTTGGAAATGTGACGAGGTGACCACTGGCGACAATGGGCAAGCGTAATCGCAATTGCATTTGATCACGTTGACTTCTTACAGACAGCAGCTCCGTGTGGTGACCGACATGATGCTTCTTCTCGTCTAGCCACTCTCGTCCTTCTCACCCTATTCAAGCCAGAAACGAGCTGTCAGCATCACCCTATCTTTCTCTGCTGCTTACAGGTACTTCAATGAGGCGAGGTTTCCAAGTCCAGCTGGAATGGACCCAGTAAACGCATTACCCTTCAATGTCCTGGTAACAGAGAGTGGATACTGGAAGACTTGTGCATTTATAAACACAAAAAAAACACTTCCTGTAGACATGAAAGGCCATTCAAGTGAAGCGGAAACACATAATTCCGGCATGCAGATCATGGACGATGGCAAACACCCCCAGGTCGACCATCTCCTCCCATTCCCCACATGAGCAAAACGCGATGCGATATTTTATCGAATGGAGAATGAGAATGGCGAGTTTTTTTCGGGATTTGTGGGACCCCCCTATGTTACCGCGAACCCATCCAACCCTTTTCCCCCGCTCAACCGCACTGCACTCTATTCCATCTACGACTTCCAACCTAACCTCTTTCTTCCCTCCCTCCTCACAATCTCTTTCCCGTCCATTCCGCGAACCCTAGAGTTCTGCGCCCCATAGTCGTAGACCATTTCCAGCTGCTATTCTCACCTCCACCCTTACTTCCAAACTTCTCGCTAAGTTAAGGGCCTGCGCCCATGGCGACCTGTCTCTCCCCCCCCCCCCCCCCCCTCCCCTCTCCCCACTCTCCCCCCTCCCCCTCTTGCTGGCGAAATTCGCTATGCGATAAAAAATATCGCATGCGATACTTTCTTATCGCTTATCGCATCTTTATCGCGCGACACGGGCGCGATGAAAATGTGATAAAAAAAATAATTTGCCGCGCGATAAACAGTGCATCGCAAAAAAAAAAAAAAAAAAAAAAAACGATAAAGACGATGCAATATTTTGCGATGCGATGCGACAGGCTCATGTCTACTCCCCACTGGCCCGATGCGAATAACCCACCCGCAACAGCTAATGCACACTGCATGAAACCGAGTATACAAAGGCAGGTACTCCAAAGGCAAAGAGGTACACCAATCCGCGACCTGCTATAACGTGCAGCAGCAGGCCTTCAGGGCCATGCGAGCATGGTGCGCAGTGCAGAGCCCCCTGGGGCCAAGTGGTGGCGCCCACCACACCTCCTCCTTAAGTACGCTGCCTCGCTCCATGGGGATTCTGGCTAACCATGACGAATGTGCACAATAGACAGTGAGTTCATGGTCTGACGTGAGATTCTTACAGAAATTTCAGTGCCATGAGAGAGGATATGCTGTCAGGAATCGAACCAACAAACTGGTAGTTTATTATTTCCCTGCGTGCGTGGGTTGGAAGAATATTGGGGTGGGCAGAGATGTGACAGACGCGAACTTTCAGAGAATCATAAGACGATAACGACAGGATAAAGTGTTTTTTTTTCCACTACAAGGTGCGAGGAGGGCTCAGAGCATACGCCCCGCCTGGCCCGTTTATGGTCGGCCATGGTCGGGCCAGTTCTCGGAATTTTTCCACCCGGGCCCGGGTTCATGACACGAGCCGCCGACCTAGGACCGAGGGTGGGCGGGGGGGGGGGGCTTTTGCGTTTAATCTAAGCCCTGTAGGCTGTAAATTAAGGGCTTATTCTTCTGCGCTCGATTTAATGCTTCTAATTTTGGTTTTTGGGCCCCCCGGGGCCACGGCTATTCAAAGATGAAAACGGTTGCACCCAGCCTCACCAATCCTAGGGCTATAACTCTCAAGCACCCCACGCTCTATAGTCACACACCCAACCCCCAATCCAAGCACCCCAATGTCCAGCCCCCTTTAAAGTCACACCCTCCGTGCTGGATCAACACCAACCAAATACCCCCCTCGCTATAGTATTCACACCAACAGACCCCCTCACCAAGCCCCCCCAAATGCAGCCCCCCTATAGTCACAGACGACTCCATGTTAGATCAGCTCCAACCACGTACCCCCCTCCCCTCGCTAGAGTCACACCACCACACCCCTCACCACGGGCCTCCAAATGCAACCCCCTGTATAGTCACACACTACACCATGCTAGATCAACTCCCAACCAAATAACCTCCCTGCCATAGTCACACCAACACACACCCTCACCATGCGCTAGGCAAGAGCATATGCCCGGCCCGGCCCGGCCCGGCCCGGCCCGGCCCGTTTCTAGAAGGCCCGGCCGGGCACGGTCCGGGCCAGGCCGGGCCAAGGTCGAGCCGGTTTCCATAATTCACTGGCCCGAACCCGGGTTCAGGGGTTGGGCGGGCCTTGGCCTGGGGGCAGGCCGGGCCGGGCCAGGGGCAGAAACCGGGGAGAGGGGGGCGGGCCAGGGCGGGCCGGGGGCGAGCCGGGCCTGGGCGGGCCAGCTAAGGGCGGGCCGAGTTTCAGGGATGGACGGCCCGAGACGGAAAAATCCTGTGCATCCCTCTACATGGAGCAGATGCAACAAAGAAAGGCCGCTTGACGCCGGCATGCATGGGCTGTCATTTTTATAAGCCAGGATAGGAAACCACGAACTCACATCTTAATAATCATGCCTGAAGTGTCACAGCCGAGCCCTTGAGCTAAGGTACACTTGACTCCCCACCCCTGGATCGTTATTCCCCATGCCTTCTGGCATTCGCTGAGAAACACAGCTGGCAGGGACAGAGAAGGGGGAACCGGAAGGACGAACAGGGTAGGTTTCGTAAGTAGTGCATGCCTGCTTTTTACCTTGAAAGGTATTACCTGCACCTACTACTAGTACTATGGATATTTAAGGTTTGCTGCTGCACCGACTTGGACACAGAAAACGCGGTCAACATAAGACGCACTATGGTTTGGTGGAATATGGCAAATGTGGACTGGATCGTGGCCGAGAGACGGTGGATCACGTGGACCAGAAAGCGATGTAAGAAAGGGACCAGGGGAGAGCGTCGTCGATCCGTATATCACCAAAACGAGCGGCCCAGCACCCGGTCCAAACGGATGCAAACGGGTCCGACAGGGACCTTTGGGATACACCCCAAGATGATGTCTATGTGCTATATCCTCTTGAGTCACTCAGAGCATCTTTCAGCGGTCCAAAGAGCCACTCTCAGAAGCGGAAAGGTGGTCAGCAGAGACAGGCTCGCAAGCCCCAGCCGACCCTGGGCGCCTCATGTAGTGAGCGTACTCGAATACTTACGAGGGTAGATCGGCGAAACAAAAGAAACAAGAAGTATTGAGAAATACGCGGCTACTAGTGGGTACAAACCAGTTAGTAGTACTATACGCGGCTGGCCCCCTACTATGGATACTGTGCGGCACGGATAAGCCGAGTCGGGCAACCATTTGTGAATACAGTGCGTCCTGTGAGCTGCGAGCCGTGTGGAGGGAGGGGGGTACCTTGCGAAGCATGGATCGGCTGTGCGTGGCACGAGGAGACGAAGGCAGCAAGCCAAAGTGCCGCGGGGAGTGCGAGCCATGCTCGCTGCATCGCATTTGACTTTGGCGGCCGCATTTGCGGCGTCGTGCCTCTCTACGGGAGCTTATGGGACCGACAATCTGGGGGGCTGTGCTGCTACTAGAGCTTCTAGACGTTTCGCGACTCTGCTACCGTGGAGCGGAGAATCCAAGAGATGAGACGGTGGGGAACATTTCTAGCCCAGCCTACTGGAGTATCAAGGTACGTCCCAAAAATCCGCCCCCCTCAACCTATGCATACGCATCGAACAATCGGAAAACCGCTATGCATATACAAAGTCACCAGCCTCATAGTGCAAACGTGTTCATCAGTGAACAATTTACATAGTCTCTGAAGCCTAAGCTAATACAAAGCATATGCTAAGTGGCAGCATACTACCTTGCCTTAGTAAGTGCATACTACACGCTTTGCATACGCAAAGCTTAGGCAGCCTAAGTGGAACCAATGTCCACGAGCCTTAGCGTACACTATGCATTTGCATGGTGCATTTCCTTTAAATCTTTATTGCTGCTATGCAGATGCTATGCAGATGCTATGTATTTTCAGTTGAAAAAACAGGTGCGTGCTGTACGTCCCACAGGTAGCTGCTGCTAGTTTGATGGTCAGATAACCTCTATTCCAATACCATGGTTACAAGTACATTAGAAGTCACGTATATCGAATCAACCGTAACAATTTCGGTAAATCTCATGGGCTAGCTAGTTTACGCAAGGCTTCAGATCTGCATCGCCAATGGTCCGTCGAGAAATCATGTCAGGTGCTTTTCCTGCAAACTCAAGCCAGACCACGAAACGCAATTAGGAGTAGCGACCGGTGCCAAC
>BQMB01000904.1:0-72500 GCA_027943415.1 Closterium sp. NIES-67 | reverse complement strand
GCCAAACTAAACAATAACAATTTGGGCAGCATTATGGGCAAATAAATAAAGCCAGTAAGGGACCGGTAACCCATTCGACATCTTCAACCCTAAATCCTTGAACCTTTTGCGATTTTAGGGTTAATATCGGGCCCTATGGGATTTATTGTTTTGTCGACAATTCAAGCTTACTACACGTATATATCATCCAACATGTGGCTGACTTTGTAATGATTGGACGATTCTACGTGATGAGAGCTCAATAAGTATGTGTCGATCTCAAGAGAATCAAGGTGGATCTCAAGAACATGAAAGCGCTATAGCAAGTCCTAGGCTTTGCTAGCTACTATAACCAATGTGTGCCACAGTATGTAAATGTTGCAGGCACGTTCGCAAGTCCGCGAAAGAAATGCCCCCTAACATTAGGTGGCAAAGCAGCAAGAAGCCATGGATGCACTGGATGGTGGAAGTAGAAAGGCAGAGTGGGAAGCAGCTGAAGGTGTTGAGAACTGACAATGGTGGGGAGTTTGTCAATGAGGAGTTCAACACCTACCTACGTTCCAAGGGGGATTCTGAGGAAGTTCACAGTGCCTTACACTCCACAGCACAACAGCATAGCGGAGAGGGTGAATAGGTTACTGCTACACTGTGTAAGGACACTGCGGGCGGACAGCAGATTACCACTGAAGTACTGGGGAGATGCCTTGGGGATGGCTTGTTGGGTCAAGAACAGGCTACCTACCAAGGGCTTGGCAGCAGATATGACCCCACACGAAGCATTCTATGGGAGGAAGCCGAATATGGGGTTGGCTCGCGTGTGGAGCTGCATGGTGCAGTACAGGGAGCCAGCTGAACCAACCCATAAGCTACTACCTAGAAGTAAGTGGGGGCTAAACCTTGGGATGTGCATGGTGAACAAGGGATGGGTGATCAGGGATTTGGAGACGGGGAAGGTGGTGGTGACCAGACATGTGATATTCTATGAGAATATCACCTACTTGAAGTGGAAAGAGGAGAGATCGGAGATTGCAATGGTCGGGGAAGCAAGTAACCTAGAGAAGGTAGAAGGGCTGCCGGAGGAGACAACGATAGAAGAAATTGGAGAGGAAGTAGAGGAGATTGGAGAAGAAGCAGCACATACTTGGGTATGGGAGCTTCTAGATAAAAGGGCTGCAGAAGGGAGAAAGGAGATGGAAAGGGTGGGGCAGCAGGCAATAGAGCCAGGGGAGAAGGATGCAACGGCAGAGGTAGAGATGGCACCTAGGGAGAGTGAGCAGGGATCAACTGCACATGATGATCACGATCCATGGAAGCTGCTAGATAGTGCAGACAGCCGTGAAGCAGAGAAGGAGATTGAGGAACTACTGGAGGATGGGGCAATAGCGATAGGGGTACTAGGACACGACGAGCAAGAGGCAGCTAAGAAGGAGGGTAGTGAGGTGGTGTTACCTGCTGAGGAGTTGGGGCGAGGGAAGAGGGAGAAGAAGAGAAACCCTAAGTACGTTCACTTGCGTATGACTCCATGGAATAACGTGCATACCCATCTTCTCCTAACCATATCAGCAACTGCACTAGTATCACGGGCAAGGAGGGGGGCGTATGGGCTGCCTAATGAGCCATTGACAGTGGAGGAGGCCTTGATAGGGCCACAGAAGGAGTAGTGGAGAGTTGCAACTCAGGAGAAGGTGTACCTACTGCTCTACGTGGATGATATCCTAGTGGCAAGGGCACTTCCAGGGGACATAGATAAGGTGTGCGAGCACCTAGTTGAAGCAGATTCCGAGGACGACGTTGTTTCTGGGAATGAACCTGGAGAGGAACAAAGAAGAGAGGAAGTTGTTCTTGTATCAGCAGAAGTAGTGCAAGAGGGTGGAGCCAAAGTTTGGTCATGGCTATGCGAAGGCCATTACTACACTGCTGAGTGGAATGGCAGAGAGTTATGATGAGAGTGAAGAGGATGTGCTGAAGTGGGGTGGTCAAGAGCAGGCACTGCAGATGTACCAATCTATGGTGGGATAGGTGATGTACCCAATTTCATGCACCAAGGTTGACATCGCCTATGCAGCAAGCTACTTGGGGCAGCACACGCAATAGGGGAGGAAATGGAGGGAGATAAGGCAGACATTAAATTACCTACTACATCACCAAGATGAGGGTTTCATCTTTGAAGAAGGAGAGGAGACATTGGAGCTGGTGGGGTATGTTGTTGCCTCACATGCATCATGCAACGAGACTAGGAGAGGGGCATATGGATATGTGTTCTTACTTGGAGGGACAGCTGTCATGTGGCAGGCCAAGAAACTAGCGGACATAGCACTTTCAATTGCTGAGCGGAGTACATGGCATTGTTCTTTGCATGCTAGGATGGAGTGTGGTTGAGGAGGTTGCTGAAGGAGTTGGAGATAGACGTGAAGGGACCTACCGGGGTGAGGACAGACAGCAAATCAGCTATGGACTTGGCGAAGAACAACAACTTAGTGCTGGACATTCAACATTATTTTTAAAGCTATAATGATATAGGGGGGGCATTAAAGTGTTTGGGAGACGATTCAAGTGTAGGCTCAAATTATAACAAAATGCATGTTGGTCGCTTAAATGTCATATTGCGAGCAGAGCCCCCTCTGCCATTGCTGGTGCTACCACTGCCGGCGGCGCCCCCGTAGTATCACACGAACCAACCACTCCCTACATTAGGCCCCTTGTATTTCAACTGAATTAGACTCAGAGTGCTGCTCCTAGGGTGTTTGCCACAGTTCAAGCATTGCTAGTATGCTTACGATGACTAGACCCCTGCTCCTTCCAGCTCTGTCTCTACTCTAGGACACCGTCTCCAACTCTGTCTCAACTGCGTTTCTGAAGTCATCCACCCACGCAGGTGCTTGGTTGCTAAATCTGATATACTGAGTGCCAAAGATCCACCACAAATGAGGGCCACGAACATTGGTTATTGTAGCACCAATGTCCAAGGTCTTATCCGTCGTGTGGCAAGTAAGGCCTTGTGCTCTTCTAAATGAGACCAGATGCCAAGAGTGAGACTGTGATTGTCTCGTTTTGCAATAATCATCGTCTTCCGGACCAAGAATAGTATGCTCACAGTTGTGCAACTGTAGTTTATCCTTGGCAAAGTTTTCCATCATGAACATGAAATTGCGGAGCCATGAAGGGCAGCCAAAACCTCGTGTCCGGGTCAGTGCTTCAAGGGCATGTGTACACGAGACACATAAATCAAATCAGTGTGGGCAAAACATTAAGACATCAGCTATGGTACACCAACTTGAAACGGTTGCTACCGGTCCACATAGGATGGATGAGCGGTGCCAATTTCGACAGCCAAAATACAAACTCACTAACAAAGCATGCATCAAGCCCACTGGTGTTCTGAGCTTTCCGAGGGATAGGAGTTAAGAAAGCGTGCTTCTCATTTCGTTACTAGGACAATTGTTGACCGCGTACATGGGTTACATGCATAACTTTGTTAATGCTACGGCTGTCACACAAATTTCTTTATTGTGGTTTAACAAAGATGACTAGCTTGCAGTAGGTAATATCAAAGAGGCCCTGTGTGAACCCCTCAGTGTCATCCTTTAGTCTCGCACGAATTTTTTACTGTAGCCTTCTGTCATCGTCGTAGTCCATGCTAGCCTAGGAGAGCTCGTAACTTTGGAATTAGCGAATAGTATGGAAGGCGATGTGAGGAGAGGGGATGCAAGATTGCTAATGAAATGGGAATAGGGCATGACAACAAAACAATTCTACCATGTGTGGGCCTGATGGGTTGAAAACCTCGTGAAACCGCATTGCGGAACGGTAAATATAATATTTCTATGTGGTGAAACCAGCAAATGACCTGAACCGCAAGCTGAATATTGTCGTCGGCCAACCCCCATAATGCATCACATGTCATTCACGTGAGACACATGCAAGGTTTTCATTCAAATAACAAAATGTGTGTGGTGCGATGAGAACGAGCATCCAAAATTACCATATCAGTGTAAAATCACAACACATGCATTTTTTTTTTTCATTTTTTTTATGCTCCTGTACAATTGCAGTAGTGCATGAATTCCTAGATATAAAAAGGAGGATTTCATCATTGATCTCCTATTCAGACCCCATGTACGGAATCGAACACAACCACATTAACGTCGCACAGTTCGGCCCCATTTCAAGTCTCTAGTAGCACATTTGACAAATTTACACTAGCACCCTGAGAATATGCCGCATGTCTGTGAATCAGACTTGAGCAATGCCGCATGTCTGTGAATCAGGCTTGAACAACGCAGCATGTATGTGAATCAGGCTTGAATAATGACACGTCAGATTTTGTGTTTGCGGTTTTCCTTTTGCCGAGTCTCTTGGAATTCTACTTGTTATGTTATGCATCTAGATTTGGGCAACTTTTTTGAGTTTTTGGTGCACCCACTCTGGTGTACTCGTCGGATTGCAACCAAGAATCACATTTGGCAACGAGATTGCTGGGTTGTTGATCTGTATGTTAAACAAAAAAATAAAAACCATTTTTTATACTTAGCCTTTCATCTAGGAATTTGCCCTCAATTGAATCAAACGCTCTTGACAAAAAACCCTGGACATTCACGGTCAATCCGAAATCTAAAGAGCTACATAGTAGGAGTTCGTTTTAACACTAACATAGAAAGCCCTTTATCTATCCGTCACAAATGTATACAGGGTTTCAATAGAGTAGTTCAGCACCATCGATTTTCACACAAGCAAATGCCTCCTTCTAGGGCCTAGAGTTGCTTTTGGGACGCCCTTTGAAACCAAGGTCGCCTCGACAATATACATTATTGCCCCGGGTACCAATCCCTGGTAGTCTATTTTTTCAGGGTAGAGAATTTGCAGCCCAGCTTATACCATAATCCCTCGTATATAAAACCCAATGATGGATATAAAAAATCATTAAAAAGGTGACTGGGTGTTAATAGTGGCCTGGACAAACGTAATGCACATGTGTTATGTAAAGTGCAAAATGAATTTGAGTGTTTCCAGGCCCGGTGTGCCCACAACTGCGCGGAGTGGCTATTAACGAAGTAAGGATGCGGTGGGGATGAATTGGTACACGAGCAAGGTGTCATTGGCCAATCCCTGCTGAGCAACTCTGGACGGGGCCAATTAGGTGCCTCGAAAAATGACGAGAAATTGATTATGGTGACCTGAACCTGAGGGAATTTTATCGATAGGATTTGACAGTCAAGTGAACCACCTGAATTACAGTTGAGTCTGCTATTTTTATAGTCAAATCCTCTAGAATCTCGACCCTTCATAAGGTATCAATTTTGAGCTGCGATTTTTATGAAATTTCTGTCCGTTCTTTGCGTTACTGATACTAGTCGATGCACATTTTCCATCCTACTCGAAATTTGCAGCTAAGCGGACCTCGAAATGAAATGCGAAATATTAATTCTGCGGTAAAAAACGAGCACGTTGTTATGTAAATTCCAATGTCAGAAAAACGGGTGCTCTAAAAAACTCAGCCGTATCATAAGCTCTCCCCCGCATAAACCGCCCATCGAGTGACTATTTCGGCAGATGTTGTATACGGGGGATTACGGTACATGGTATTTTGACTAGGTTTTTCCATCAGGTTCTTCCTTTGAATGCCCAATAAAGCCATTGAATACAATATCAAAAGTGTTAGTGAGCTTATATAGGATGTCTACCTATGATCACTGTTTTTTTATTTTGGATGGACATGAGCTTGGAATAAACTGCTCGCTTGAAATTGGTCATAATCACTCAAATTATCTATACATTATGAGAATTGTGATGTGACACACCCGCGCCTTGAGCGGATTGCGTACAGGGGGCAAGATTGGGGGATGGGGCAGAAAAAGAAAATATAAAGGGGCACGGGGATCAAAATTTCGGGGGTGGTTGGGGAATTATAGTGGGTGGCAAACTTGGTGATGGGCCAGTCAGCGCCTTGACACAGCCCCCAGCACAGATCGAGAGCAGATTTCGGTGAAGGGCCAGTTAGCACTCTCACACAGCCTCGAGCACGAATTGGCTGCTAATTTTGGCTAAGGGCCAGTTAGCACCCTCACACAACCTCCATCTTGCATCGGGCGCATCCGCATGCCTTGGAGTTTCGTGTTTCAAGGTGGTTGCCCTACTGCCCTGATCAATGAGGGCCAGAGGGACGTGAACCTTGACTTCCAAGGGTAAAATAATTGCTACACTTTGTATCAGGGTTACAAAATTTCAAACCATGGAATATCAGCTTAACTAAAAAAATACTATGAAAACTAGGGTAGTCAGGGTAGTTTACCTGAGTAACCTACACCCTGCCTCCTTCATCTCTTGAATATCCACCTTAATGCCAGCACTTAGCTACACTAACCACGAGGCATGCAGAAGCAACGGCTACATTGCCATTTGAAGGGAAACCACCAATAACCACTGCCAAATTGTATGTTATCCAGCAGAACAACAATTTCCCATCTCACAATCTGGGTCCTGTTCGCTGGCCGTGAATTTGGCAACTGACATTGTTCTCCGTTGTCCGAAGCACGACAAGCACAGTAACCTCCATTCCGAACTAGACCACGCTAAAGACAATAACGACCCCTGCAACTTGTTGTCGGTGCCAGCTATAGAAAGGGACGAGGAATATGATGACTAAAATTGTATTACACAAAAGAAAAACAAACTGCTACGGTTGTGTTCAAATTCAGATTTGCGCCTTGAGCACAGGTGAGCTCCTTTCCAGAGGGAGTGCGATAAATGCTGAATCAACTAAGATGGGTATGCCAAAGTCGAAACGAGCAAGAATCCCGGGGTAGCGGAAAGAGCAACCCTTCCTGTCCACTTCTGCTCACACGTGTGTTTAAATTTAATGAGGGTGCTTTTCTTCACACACAAATTTCTGCCCCATAACTCTACCCTTTTTATTTTGAACTGAGTCGCTCAGCAAAGCCCACCCAGCGGCAACCAAGTGGCAATCTGTTTGAATTTTTGCCTGTGATTCACTATTGCTGCGCAAGTGGATCCACTGTTTCCGACAGAAAGCTGAGTGCGGCTCGAGAGGGAAACCCCTTGAGGAAATTTTCCCTGTAGGCCTGGTAAGCGCGCACAGATTCGGCATGTCGCGAGGGGATCGTCTTACGATTTTTGTTGTGCCGAACCTGTTTTCCGCCAGTGCAAACCATTTTCAGACTCGGTTGCCTACAGGTTGCCAGTAGACTCAGTTGCTAACGAATAGGGCCCTAGTTTCTGAATGTCAGGAAATCAAAGCAACCAGAGAGCAACCCAGTTTCCCTCTACAGCTCTGTCTCGGTTGAGCTCTATTACAAACTGTGAAGTGGACATTAAAAGTACTACCATAATCCCCCGCAAAAGGCACCCCCTCCAATTGAAAACCCTCCGGGTGCTTAAATCGGGGAGGGTGTACTTATATATCCCACCTGCTTATACACCCTATTTTTGCTATCATAAGTACACCCACTCCATTTTTTTTTTCTACAGGCTTTTCAGCCTACATGCATCCTGAATCATAGTGCATCAATTAGCCCCCCTTGCGAACTCTCGGGAAAAACAAGACAGGGCGGTACGGAAGCAGTTAGGGAATGTGGAGATCCATGGCCAAGATTCGATCATGAGGAATCACACGCAGAAGTAGCGCGAATCACATGTGAAACGTGGCAATTTCTGATGATTTTATATCTCGCGATTTTGTGGTTCACTTGATAAAACACTCAAATTTCTAAAGAAGTACAGAGAAATTTATAGCTCACGTATAACATTATTAAACACCCAATGGGTGTAAATATTCAAGCCCTTGTGAACACTACACACCCCTCCCACCCTTTTTTCATGTATTTTTATGTACACTCTAGGGTGCCTTTGCGGGGGATTACGGTTAGGCCCCCAAATTGCAGACTTTTTACTCAGATTCATACCTTTTTCAGAGTTTTTTTGGGGGTGCACTCTGATTGCAAAGACTTCTTTTTGTACCTTACTCTGTTTTTTCAGAGAACCTTTTTGTACCTACGCTGATTTTTCAGGTTTTTTTTACTAGTGTACTCTGATGCCTCAACCCTACTCTGATGACCATACCAAGGGATGGGAGGCAAGTCTGATGAATCAGATGTTGGAAATGATAAAAGGACTTAAGGCATTTCTGGAGTCTCGCGTGAGTATACGAAATACGCGAAGACTACAACAGCAAGGACTACCGAGTCAACACTACTACAGTACCCCTGACGGTTCACACAGATTGACGACACCTCACAGAGGTTACAAAAGGGCAACGGTCGCAGACTGTTGACCGTGCAACTCAACATTCAGAATCGCAGGAGTCAAGAGTCAGCGCGACAGTAAGGACAAATAACCGTCCCGATATTACAGTACGGGTGGTTACCCGAATCGCCTTTATCGAGTCGTAAAAGGGAATGTACCCCTCGAAGTGCAAAACAGTTAAACTCTTCATATTCTCTTGTATTATTATATAAACCTTGTATCCCATTGCTATAATCAATCACTTGTTTTCATATACCAGTACAAGGGTTCAACTCAAGACTTCCACTGTGCTATCAAGCACTCTATTACAAGGACTTAACATTCTGAAAAAATCCTAAGGCTATTGTCAGCCCAACATGGTATGAGAACCTGTCATAAGCTACGCTCCTGTTACAAACTCCCTCAGTGAGTTTCTAAGTCGTTTGAAGAATCAAGTACAACAACTCCAGCTATCAACTCGACATTACAAGACATGGCACCATCTAAGGGTGACGGATCCTCAACTGGATCCCCTTCTGCAACCTCAATCTCTGGACTCCAAACTGAGGTAGTTGCAACTGCACGAGCCTCCACGCAATCCGTGGCTTCCTCCTCGAGCATGGACCCGGATCTGTTGGAGAAGTTCTTCTCCTTCATGTCGACCTACGAGCAGCCCTCGGCACCTGCTCAATCGGCAAACAGCAACAACAACAGTGGGGCAGTCCCCATGAGTCTCGACGGCGCATCATACGCAAGAGGCGTACAGCCTACACAACATCAATCGTAACAGCCCTCGCCAGGCTCATTCACCTTCGTGCCGACTCTCGCACCGGCAGTGGACTCAATGACGACAGACAAGCAGTCAACATGCAACAGCAGTTTAACAACATCCTGGAACTGCAGTCGTCCTCAACTTTCAACGGGAAGGACTTCTTCGCCAGGAGCTTCGAGTTCGAGTTGCTGATGGACGGCGCCCAGATCCTTGGCTTCTTCACTGGTTCCTGGGCCTTTCCTACAAATGGGACTACTTAGGAAAAGAAAGTCTATACTGATCAGTCGCTGATGGATTTCACCATCCTCCTGCGCAACCTGACAGCAACAGAGTAGCAGAGCATCTGGACATATAGCAACTTCGGCATACTGCCATATGAAGAGCGTATATCAAGCAACCGACAGCGTGACACAGAGTCGGCTAATGGCTCTACTCACGACAATCCAGATGCAACTGGGAGAGAAGGCAATGCCTTACATTAATCACTGCAGAGGCTTGCGCGACAAACTCTTACGAAGCGGAGGGCACTTATCGGAAGACTCGTTCGTCACGGTCGTCCTCGCCGGCCTCGGTCCACAGTGGCGCACGACACGCTCCCTTCTACGCACTCACGGGCGAATCTCCGAGATGCACCTGTGCGCGGAGCTCCACGCTGAGCAGCAGGACATGGACCTGTACGAAGAAAGACATGTGAAGAAACCAAGTCAGCAACTAGCGTTCTACACGCACGGACGCAACAACAAGCACAACCACAACCATCAGAAACGACACTCACCTCCGTATTGTCATTGATGCCACATGACGGAACATTTGCACCCCAACTGTCCGAGGCAGCAGCAGCAGCAGGAACAGCAGCAGCTGCTGTTCTCACAGTATCAACCCCGAGTGCCATGTCCATCACCAAATCCGGTCGCTTCAACTCAGCAGCGCCCATCAGCTCCGACAAACTACTCTGCACAAGACGCAAGGAACGTCGTCAGTTGTATGGATCGAACAGACTTCTGCATACCTGACTCTCCACCACACAACGATCTTGATTAACAACCCCTGCTCCGACACAAACCCGGCTCCAACCAACCCGACTTACATTGCAATCGCTCGCGACGAACCATCTGGCCGCGACACATGGAAAACGCGCTCAACTAGCATTCAAAAGCTGTTGTGGCTAGCAGATGTGTTCTTAAACGCGCTTTGTCCAGCAAGAGAAGACGTTCAGTCGTGAAGTCGTCATCACTGTCGCCAACAACCAAAACCTGCGCACAAGGAAAGAGGGAGTTGTTCAAGTACAATCAAGCGAGACGAACGTGACACTACAAATGTCACGAGTACTCGTCGTCGACAACCTCGGCTACAACCTCTTAAGCATCAGCCAGCTGATATCAAAGGGAATTCACCTAGAGTGCGACAACTTCGACCGAGAGTTCCGAATCTACCATAGGATGGGCAGCCTCTTCTTCGGCATGGGCCATCCAGAAGCACGGAGTCCTCTTGGAATTCGTTCAGGACCGCGGGACCGCAGTCAGCCACGGCGTCGTCTCCTTCGCACCCTGGACGCACCCGCCGGATCTTGACCCCGGGTCCGACCGCGATGGTTTCTGGTACTCCAACATCATACCTAAAGCAGAGAGCACCCAAGCATTAGCAGTGATGCAAGAAGCAGAGAAACAAGAGGCAGAGGAACGAGAAACATAGGAACAAGAAGCACAACCGCAAGCGCCGACAAGCCAACTTCCTGAAAGTCCCATCGCGGGACCTTCGTCGGCACCACCCGTCGAAGAAGCTCCGCCTGAACCGGAACCTGTTGAAGAACCATCACCGACAGACGCTGAGCAGCTGAAGGCGCATCTGCGCGAGCAGCATCGGAGCGACGCGACCATCTCCGCCTTCTACGCCAACTCGGACATGTATCGTTTATCTGTAGGACACAAGGCAAGCGAAGAAACTTGGCATCAACGGTTAGGGCATCCTGGAAATTCAAGGTTATTCGACACGATTCGTGTGAATGTCTTGGACAAAGATGCGCTCCTACTACTCGATGGTCGTGAAAGTACCTGCGTTATCTGCCCGGAACCTGATCTTCCACGTCAACTATTCCCATCACATCACAACCCCTGTGCACCAGAGTACACTCCACTTGAGAAAGTCTACAGTGATATACTCTACATCCCACGAGAAGTCGGCCGAGCCGACCTCAGCTACACTGAGGGAAAAAACCGTCCGGATGTTTGGCACTAAGTTGGGTTTTTAGGCTTTGAGACTACTGTATGGTAAACCTGCAAGATGCATGGTGGTACATGTTGGGAGAGGCACAAAGTGGATGCGTTCACTGCACTGAGAACTAGATTAGTACATTGGATCTAACTCATACTCCAAAAGATATACAACGAGTACATCCGGACAGTTTTTTCCCAGGACAAAGAGCAAACTTCCGAACAACGTTTCTAGTACCTAGTCCACCTACTCTTGGCGTTGATCACCATCCATACCCTCCTAGGCATGTTATCTATGTGGTTAGTGCAGAACTTTGCATGAAGCTTCTCGCACTCTTCCTTGACCCACCATTTTGCATAAGGGGGTGAGCACAAGGAAAATTGCGAAGTATTTGAGCGTATGCATAAGTATTGTGCACGAATTCAGATTGAATGTAATCTCTGAGACTAGCCAAGCCGAGGGGTGTCCAAAGATGCCATTAGTTAAATGGTCCCGGCTTATCATGGGTCGTCTTCGTCGTATCGTTCTAGGGTAAAATCACGAATAGAGTGGCAAAATCTAGCATTCCCGCCACGAAACTTAGGGTAACAGAGCACGGTCGATTGAGCATCCTTTCATTGTTAGAATCATGTTAAAATCCGCGAGTCTAGTGACAGTGCATCAGTTGAAGAAGTCTCGACTGTTTGGGAAGAATATCAGGGTTGAGGTCTGGTGAGGAAGAGGGGCACTCGAGAGCTACATATCCATGCTCTCCGAGCCATTCCAAGCCTAGGCAGGGAAAATGACATGGAATGCCTTGGAGAGCATAAGTATGTTGCGCTGGAGTGACCCTTTTTCTCACCAGACCTCAATCCAGATATTCTTCCCAAACAGTCGAGGTTTCTTCGACTGCTGCCCCGTCACTAGACCCGCGGATTTTAACATGGTTCACACAGTGAAAGGATGTTCAGTCGACCGTGCTCTGTTACCCTAAGATTCGTGGCGGGAATGCTAGATTTTGCCACTCTATTCGTGATTTTACCCTAGAACGATACGACGAAGACGACCCATGATAAGCCGGGACCATTTAACTAATGGCATCTTTGGACACCCCTCGGCTTGGCTAGTCTCAGAGATTACATTCAATCTGAAGTCGTGCACAATACTTATGCATACGCTCAAATACTTCGCAATTTTCCTTGTGCTCACCCCCTTATGCAAAATGGTGGGTCAAGGAAGAGTGCGAGAAGCTTCATGCAAAGGTCTGCACTAACCACATAGATAACATGCCTAGGAGGGTGTGGATGGTGATCAACGCCAAGAGTAGGTGGACTAGGTACTAGAAACGTTGTTCGGAAGTTTGCTCTTTGTCCTGGGAAAAAACTGTCCGGATGTACTCGTTGTATATCTTTTGGAGTATGAGTTAGATCCAATGTACTAATCTAGTTCTCAGTGCAGTGAACGCATCCACTTTGTGCCTCTCCCAACATGTACCACCGTGCATCTTGCAGGTTTACCATACAGTAGTCTCAAAGCCTAAAAACCCAACTTAGTGCCAAACATCCGGACGGTTTTTTCCCTCAGTGTACGTCATCACCTTCGTTGATGTTGCGACAAGATACACTTGGCATCTTAATCTACCGTCATGAGACCTCGCCTTCTCTGCCTTCGTCGCATGGCTTGGTGCAGCAGAACGGGAGGGAGAGACGAAGCTAAAAGGCTTTCAATCCGATGGAGCGATGGAGTATCAGTCACAACGATTCAAGGACTACCTCGCAGAAAGGGGAATCAAGAGGCTCGTCACCCTCCTCTACGCTCACCAACAAAACGGCGTAGCAGAGAGAATGAATCGAACCCTCCAGAACACCATAAGGAAGATACTGACCGGGATGCGCCTGCCCAACTCGTAGTGGTCGGAGGCGATGAATCACGCCGTCACGCTGCAGAATCTTCTGTCGTCGAGCTCCCTGCCAAACAACGCATCACCACATCTGCTGTGGACAGGGAAGCAGGGCCGCACAAAATTGTTAAGCGTGTTCGGGTGCATGGTCCAGTACCGTCCACACATTGCAAGAGCAGGGCGATTTTCGCAGCGGGCAAGATGGGGTATACACCTCGGTGTGGAACAACACTATAAGGCCTGGAAATTTTTCGACGTCGAGGATAAGGAAACAATTCCAGCACGTGACGTGATTTTCTACTAAAACCTCATGCTCAACCATTACCTAGAGAACATCGCAGCCAATCGGGACCCATCCGGTGGCTTCGCTGAAGCACACGCGTCGGCAGCTGCAGGACCCCTTCCCTACTGCTCTGTCGACATGCAGATGGACGACGATAACCCTCGCGAAAGTGCGAATGCCGAAGCCTGCTACCACTTCGCCGACACTGGTTACGTAACACGCAACAGCGTCGACACAAATGTCCCAGAACGCGTAGGACCAGGTTTCGTACCTAATCCTGAAGCAGGTGACGAAGCAGCTCATCCCGAGGATCCAACCCTCCCTCGCTACACCGAGACTGGACTTCAAATCCTCGGACGGGTAGCAGTGGTGCATCCTCCTTCATCGCCGCCAGTCGAGGAGCCGAAGACTGTCAAGCGAGCACTGCAAGGGCCACACAGGGAGAAATGGAGGGAGGCAATGGACAGGGTAGTGGCGGTACACAGAACGCAACACCTGGACGCTTATCCCGATCTCCCAAACCAAGGGAAAAACAATCTTGTCGGGAAAATGGGTCTTCCGAATAAAGACCAAGGGAGATGGGACCATCGATCTCTTCAAAGCACGATGGGTCGTTCGCAGATTTGAACACCAGTACGCCAGCGAGTACACGGAGACGTTCGCTCCCGTCAGCCGCCACACTTCCCTTCGAATCCTCTTCGCCGTCGCCGCCGCTCGTCGCCTTCCCATGCGCCCAATCGACGTCGCCATCGCCTTCCTCTACGCCCCGGTCGACGCCGACATCTTCGTCGAGCAGCCCCACACCTACGTCGACGACCCAACGATGGTCTGCTAACTGCTCAAATCCCACTAAGTGCAAAACAGTTAGACTCTTCATATTCTCTTGTATTATAATATAAACATTGTATCCCTTTGCTATAATCAATCACTCGTTCTCATATACCAGTATAAGGGTTCAACTCAAGACTTCCGGTGTGCTATCAAGCACTCTATTACAAGGACTTAGCATTCTGAAAAGATCATAGGGCTATTGTCAGCCCAACATCAGACACCCCCAAAATCAATTTGGAGGCCTGATTACGGTACTCCCTTTACGGACAGCATTTTTGTTGGCGAACAACATCAACCGAGACAGAGCTGAACCAGACTAAAGCTTGCAACTAACAAGTGCCATTACTCCTGTAGCATGCGTGTCTGAATGAAAGCGAATCTGAATGGTGGCCTGAAATACGCCACTGGACTGGGTTTTCGGGGGCAAAACTTTTCCCAATCATCTCAAGTTCAGCGCACACCTGTGAAAGCATCCTTCATCCTTCATCTCCTGCAGCATCCACCTTCAAAGTACCACACGCAGTACGAATTTAAACAGCATTCTCATTCGAGAAGCTCTCCCCAATCACCTTGAGTTGATCCTCAACTTTCCACATCTCCTTCAGAGTGGACACTCCCTTTGCAGGGTTTCTAGATCAGTTTCCAGGCTCTGTTGACTCGTCGCTAAGACCTTCATCTGCTGCACCTGCGCATCCACCTTAACTGCAGCGCTCAGCTCATCTTTCCCCACCACCTCCTCCAGGATGGCCTGCAGCTCGTTGGCAACGTGAGCCATGGTTGGGCGGCTAGCTGTGCGCTCCACGGTGCAGCTGATCGCCAGCTGAGTCACACGCAGCACAGCATCCCCAGGGGCCTCCATCTTGGGGTCCCTGAGGCTTCCCATGTCACCCGAGGACACGCACCCAGATGCCTGAGAGAATGGAGGGTGGAAGAAATAGCAAGCGAGGGGTGATGAGTTGAAGGCAGTGTTCACCAGCTCCACGGTGTAACTGATCGCCAGCTAACCCACACGCAGCACAGCATCCCCCAGGGCGTCCATGCAGAAGCTCACTAAGTCACCGGACGGAGGCTAGGCGCTAGGATGCCTGGGGAAGTGGGAGGATGGAAGAAATAGCATAGGAACTGTTTCTTTGGCTGCAACTGCAACCAATGAGGCAAAAAAGCGAGCCTCGGCATAGGTCTCTTGCTGCTATGGGGAAAATGTAAAGAAAAAGGTTACTTACCCACACCATGATCTCCCTGCTTTCTCCAGCAGACTCGGAGAGTGGAGGGCGTCCAGTGAGCACCACTAGGATGAGCACGCCAAAGCTGCACTAAGATGGTGGGATGCATATGATAAAGAAACGGCATGATAATGTATGTTTGTTCCGTGCTGGTGATAATCAGTACCACTGAAATGCTAACACATGCCAATGAAATTGTAGTGTTTAACAGGTAGATGACATCCCTATATCAGTTGTATCAAATGCCATAAGTTTCACGGTATTCTAATCTCACCTGTATACATCGCTGGCAGGAATTGCCTTGGACGTCCTGGAGTAAACTGGATCCACATAGCCCGGTGTTCCCATGATTCGAGTAGTGCCCACTGTGGTGCCCTCCCCCGCCCTCAGGAGCCCAAAATCAGCAATCTTGGCCTGGTGAGTTCCAGCGTGATGGCATTGATGTAGCAGGAATAAGGGAAGTAGTGATGGAGAAGAAGACACATGAAGGTATTAGGTGCTGCTGTTGCACGATGCTTCATAGAGTATGCATAATAAAGAAAAGCTCCCAAGGTTGTCGTCAAGGATGGAAAAGGTGTTGTTACATCAGGTGATGGGAGCAAACACGAAAAGGGCTGAGAGGTAGTCAATCATAAGTAGTAGTGAGTGAACCAACAATGCATTCAATCAAGAAACACAAGAGGTCCTGAAATCAGCCTGAAAATAAGTTACTCATAAATAGATATACTTGATGCAGGAACAAGGTCAAACGGTATGGAATGCTGTAGAACAATAACGCATGCACGTACTCCACTGAGAAATGTTTTCATATGCACCATCATGTATGTCTGCGCACTTTCCATCATGTTAATTGTAGTTCTAGATGTTTCTCGACCCCATCATGTGGTTATACAGTGTCTTGGTGCAACCAAGCTTGCCTTCATGTCAGTGGTGATGAGGATGTTGGCGGGTTTGATGTCGCGATGCACAATGCCAAAACTGTGGAGGTACTTAAAGCCATGTGCAATGCCAATGAGAATGTCCAGCCGCTGCTTCAGGCTTAAAGGAGAGGATGTCTCTGCAACGATTCATAACATGAGTGTCGCAACAAGCATCAGACAAAATGCGCAGCATAGCATGAGTGGCATAGCAAGAAGGATGCAACGTCCAACCAAGTGTCATATTCACACCGTAAAATGACCCAGCAGAATGTGGAGATTCAACTTGGCTGTTCAACACATCTCAGGATCTCCGGCAGTTTGGCGGATTTGTCTTGCGAAGTGGATTCGGGAACAACCCACTCGTCAAAAAGCTTCCCTCCCTTCCCATCAGACACTCTGTAGTGTCTTTGCCCACTAATGTAAGAGCAGCAACGTCCTAGACATAATAAATAGGCATACATGAGGCATCTTTGCCGTCGTTTCGCGCTTTGCATTATAGGGGTGGATCGTAGGGAAGGGTGGCGGTCGCGGAATCTGTAGCGTCTCTTTAGAACGCTTTCAACTAGGGTGTCGAGGTTTTCTGGAGCACAATGTTTCTGCTCCATGGGGCGGAAGTTTGACTGAATGCGATACAGTGACTTGCACACTTACTTGGATCGATCCACCTCTGGAGGTCACCATTGGGGACAAACTCGTAGATCAAGACTTGCTCTATCCGTGACCTTACATCCCCTCCAACAGCAAACCCTAGCAGCCGCACAATGTTCGGGTGGTTCTTGTCGGCCATCTGCTCGATCTGAGATAAGAGAAAGGGAGGTAGCAGAGAATGCAGAGAAAGAGGAACAAAGTGAGAGGCCTCTACACTTGGCGGGGTCGCAGTCTTGATTTGAAATATGCACATTCTGCACCAAGAAACATCATTCTTTGTTAAATTGCTGGTTTTTCTTTTCCAGTAGATTTTCAAAGCTGAACAGACACTCATGCCAGTAGCATTTCCATACCCACCCCATCTCCCATGCGCAGCTCACTGACCTCCCTGTGGAAGTCCACATGGATCGGCTTCATACCACCCAGAGCATCAAGTGCGGCTCACTGACCTCCCTCTGGAAGTCCACGTCGATCAGCTTGGCTCGCTTCACAGCCCACACTGTGGTGCCATCGCGGGGAGACACACCCTTGTAGACATCACCAAAGGCACCCGACCCAAGCTGGTTGTCCTCCGACCAATTGTTGGTGGCCTCAAGGATCTCAGGCAGTGAGAACTCGGTGCAGTGGGAGGCTGCTAGGCTGCCAGCCAGGCCTGCTGGTGGGGTCACGGGTGAAAGATAAATTGGAGTTACGGAACTTAGGCGTAGGAAGCAGAGAGTTGTAAATAGCTAAAGAAAACACATGTAGTATATACAGGCAAGTGTGAAGTTGACCTTCTAGCCTACTTATTGTTTGCCAGCACTAAAGTTGGCCTGGCTGCCCTCACACGTGATCTGGTTGGAGTGAAACCAACTTTACCACAAGTGGGGTGAGCCAACACCTGCACTTCTAGTGGGGCCACCCGCATAAGGGTGTTGACCCGATCCACACCACCAGTAACAAGTGTGAGGGCAGACTAGTGTGGGTGTGCCTCATCTAGGGCATGAAGGTATACATATGTTCTAGCACAACCGGCAGCAAGGATAAAAGATGGTGTTGCGAGAAGAGACATGTGACAATCAACTTAGTACAGGGGGAAGGAGGACTAAGGCCCAAGAGGGAGAGGAGGGCAGAGTGCGTGGGGAAGAGTATTTCAAAGGTATCAACAAGATGGCGCACACACTGAAAGCTTTGCACCTCACTCGCTATGCTGCAATTATAGAGTCCAAACCTCTCCAATGCGTGTGAACGGATAGCGACTGGTGTATGTTTCTACCCTTTGGCTTCTTGTGCCTGAAGTAGAGCAGTGCGGCAACCAGAAGCAGCAGAACGACCACAGCAGCAACAGCGATGCCAATGATGACTCCCATTGATACACCTCCACCTCCAGATGCTGCTGAAGAGGACTCACTGGTGCTGGTGCTGCTGGTTGTGATTGGGTCTACAGGAGCGTAGAACAATGCTCAGAAAACTACATTTAGTTAATTCGCAGAAGGTGCAGCAAAACAGCGAGGCAGACATAACCTCTTGCATCACACGACGATTGCAGTAACCAAGCGGCGGTCAATTCTGCTAGAAAAACAATCACCTGGGCAGTGCACCACTTCCAACGGAACAACATGGACGTAATGACTGGCGTTAATGTGCACGTTCATGATGAAAACAAATTGGACCATGCTCCAGCGCACCCCATTGGCTGTCCAAAGCAAGTGGTATGATGCAACGTCCTTGAAAAAGGAGCCATGCCTTGTGTCATGCTTGCAGTATGAAGAGTTTTCACCAACGGTGACTTCCTCGGATGGAATTAGTTTTATCTGCTTGCCTGGTGGTGGCTTGCCGCAGGTGTTGCAGAAGGAAGGGCACGTCCGGCAGAAGGCTGTCTTAGGCGACTGTGTTGAAGCACAGGCGGTGTAGTCAGGTGGACACGTGAGGTTTGTGCTGCTGATGTTGCTGCAGTGGAAAGGGGAGGTGGAACGGTTGAATACATAGGCACAGCCACAGTGGCCACAACGTGTCCCAAACCACGTTCCCATTCTCATTGAGCCCAATCAGCATGTTGCAGTTTCACTGGTGGACGCAAATCATCTCGAGCAGCAGGGGATCGGGAGTAACCCTGCCACTGACTGCGTTCATTCAAGATGTCTGGCCTCAAGAATCTTGGCAGTGATAGCCTTGCCAGGTAAAGTGGACCAGAAATCTGCCCACCCTCCTACTCGTCGACCTCTCATATTCTCCTGGCTCTCTACCTCCAACCCAACACTGCTCACCACATGCAACCAGCCAGTTGGGCTTTAACAGGTTGAAGCTCTTGTTCTTTTCCTCTAGCCTTAGACATACCTACATTGGCATAGACCTTTGTTCAGGACTGTGTTCCAACATTCTGGCCAACCAACCCACCCACCATGCATAGTCCCATTCCATGCCCCGCCTCGCACGAACAATCACATGTGCGTCCATGCAGTGGGTGGCTGGTGCTTCACACATACAGTGAATTAAGGGATGCGAATCTCCCAAGAAAAGCTGGCAGCGTTCCGTTAAGGCTCGTGTCGTTGATACGCCTGCAGCAACGTGGATACATTAAAACATAGCGGTGCCAGTCCTTGAGACTGCCGTACACACCGAAGAGAAGCGCCACACTTTCAACCTCACAGGATCAAGGGCACGTTCTCTCAACCACTAATGAACAACCCCACATGATTTCCTGAGTATGTGGTGAGATTGAAACTGTTGTTGAGGATCTGTTTTAGGCTTTTATCTAGGATGTAGTCAACTTAGTACATTTCTCTGTTATGTGTAATGTGTTACATTATATTAGGTGTAGACATTAGTGGTTGGGTCATATTAGGAATAGGGTGCCCCCCAAGTGATTTTATCAGAGGCTAGGCACCCCAAAATCCGAATTGGGGTACCTCACCACGCATCCCAACATTTGGGACGCGACTCCAACCTGGACCCACGTTTCTCAACCATGAAAACGCGGTTCCAGTTTGTGGAACCACGAATCCAACTTGTGGAATCGCGGTTCCACTAGTGGGGGCGCTTCCAGGCCCACTTTGAGGGTTCCTCACGTCCCCACCTTGACTATGGGCGACTTGAGCACCCAATTGGGCACCCCAAGCATCTTGGGTGCCATTCTCCTCACCTGGACCAGCCCAAGTCGCCCAGCACTTCTCCATCTCTCTCTTCTTCACAATCTGGGCCTACTTAGCCTAATGTCTTTGTCATCTTTATTTACCTTTTTGTCCTACACTTTCTAGGGCTCCTCTTGGACCCTATCTTTACCATCTCCAACTTGTGCATCTTACAGCTATGCACATCAAGTCTACTTTTCTACATGGTAATCAGAGCTATAGCTGAGCCTCTATTGGTCAGCCCATCTGCATGTGAGTAGATTTTTCAACCGTAAATGTTTCTATAACGTTCCTCCCACCCTTGACAACATTTTCTTCGACTTTCAGCTAAGGCCATCGCGTAAATTTTTGTGGACGTCCTATTTTGGGGCTATGGCCACTGTGGACAGCCATTTGGGACGACTCACTTTACCCTCCCTCCTCCCCGATGGCTCTAACTTCAACCACTGGAAGCGGATGGTGGTTCTCACATTTCAACTCGTCGGCATCGTTGGTGCCCTTGGTGACTCCACCATCACCTCTTCGTCCACCGGTCCTAGTGCTTCTTCAACGGCTGACGCGCCGGCCACTCCATCCACCGAGGCTCGTCGGCCCCCTGCTACCCCTCCCATTGCAGCAGCTGAGCAAGAACAGCGGGCATTGCTGTACCTTCTCTCCACACTTCCAACCCAGCTCTCCATGTCTGTTTCTCCAACCGAGACTGCTGCCGGGTTGTGGGCTCTTCTTAACAAGAAGTTTGCCAAAACTGGCAATCAAGCTCAATTTGGTCTGCTGCGTCAACTCTTCTCTGTCCGCATGGATCCCGGCCAGTCCGTCCGTGCCTACTTTGACCACGTTCGTGGCCTCGATCTGCAACTGCAAACCAGCGGATATAGTCTTCCCTCTTGGGTGACTATCACCTCTATCCTCCTCGGTCTTCCCCGGTCCTATGACACCCTTACCGAGACTCTTTGCTCTGTCCGAGAAATCAAAGACATGACACTTGAGTGGCTTGAGGGACGCCTTGTGGATGCTGAATGGGACCGTGCTGCCAAGCAATCTTCAATCCCGGCTGATGGTGCTTATGTCGCACAATATGGAACATCCAAACCGACTTTCAACACCTCTACCCTTTCCTGCCGCTATTGCAAGGCCGCTGGTCATGCCATCACCAACTGCCCACTACTCGAGAAGAAGAAACGGCGACAGCAGCAGCAGCAGCAGCAACAGCAGCAGCCGCAGCAGCAGCAGCAGCCGCACCTGCACCAGCAGCAGCACCACCAGCCATATCTCCAGCAGCAGCAGCAGTTCAACTTCCGTTCTCACACATCCAGCTCGCCCAACAAGGCATCCACGCACTCCCCTCTGCCTTATTCTGCCCACTCTGCCCAGCCCATCCTCCCCTCTCCTAGCTACGACCCCACTTCCCAGACACCTGCCACTCCTCCTTTGTCCACGGCATTGATGTCTTCTCCACTTGACCCTCGCTACGCTGATGTCGCTACCGCTCACTTACTCCCTGCCTCTTGGCTGCCGTCGCTCCCATTCCTTCCCTCGCTCTTTGTGCTCCTCTCCCTCCTGCTCTTCCTTTTCTCCATTATGTTTCAGCGCCCTCTAGCCTCCGCCTTCACCAGCTCCCATTCCTCCTCCCCCTCTTCCTGGCTCCTTGACTCTGGCGCTTCATCCCATCTATGCAATAATCCTCATCTGTTCTCTTCCCTCCACCGGCCGTCCCCTGGTAGTGGCGTTAGATTTGGCGGCGGTGAACAGTATCTTGCCCAAGGCATTGGTGATATCATCCTCTATGCTCGTCACGAGAACCATACGCATCCTGTTACCCTCCACGATGTCCTCTATATTCCTCAAACCATTCACAACATCATCTCAGTACGCAAGCTAAAGGAAGAGGGTCTCACCACCCACTTTCCCCTTCATGCTCCAGCCCAACTGTTCAAGGGGTCCACCCTTCTTGCTGTTGCCTACGAGGATATGAAGTTGTTCTTCATTTCTCTCAGTCTCAGCCCTGCTGCCTTAACCCCGCAAGCTCCGGCTTCTACTGTGTCGACCCCGTTTCCACTTGTTCCAGCATCGTGCTCTGCTGCCGCTACTCTCCTTTGGCATCGCCGCTTTGGGCATCTCAACGGCCCCAGCTTGCAGCAACTTCACTCTGAACGGATGGTCAGCGGTCTCCAACTCCAGGATTCCCTCCCTTCCAATTGCACTTCGTGCCTTCGTGGGAAGCAGACTCGCCAACCGTTCCCACCTTCCATCTCCTCCTCCTCTGCCCCGCTTGACCTCGTTCACACGGATGTCGCTGGCCCCTTTCCCATTGGCACCACCTTTGGCGGCGCCACCTATATCCTCACCTTCATTGACGACTTCAGCCGCTTTACCACCATCTACCTCCTTAAATCGCGCTCTGCCGTCCTCTCCACCTTTCAGCGCTATCTCGCTACTGTTGAACGCCAACGTAACACGCGCCTCAAGGCGTTGCAATCAGATGGTGCCCCGGAGTATCTTTCCACAGCTTTTCAGACCTTCCTCGATTCGCATGGCATCACCCGGCGGGTTTCAGCCCCATATACTCCGCAGCAGAATGGCGTCGCGGAGCGGCTGAACCGCACCATCCTAGACATGGTGCGGTGCATGCTACATGACAGCGGCCTTCCTCGTGGTTGGTGGGGAGAAGCGGCCCTCACCGCTGCCTACATTCGGAATCACTCTCCCTCCCGTTCGCTCCCTCGTACCGTCACCCCTATGGAGCTGTAGACGGGTCAGCGGCCGGATGTCACGCACTTTCGCGTGTTTGGCTGCCCCGTTTCTGTGCTTCTACCTTCTCTTCAGCGGCCTTCTAAATTACATGACCGTAGCACCGCGGGCGTCTTCCTTGGCTATGGAGTCCTTGACGGTTACAAAGCGTATCGCATTTACGTCCCTTCCCTTCGCCGCGTGGTCTACTCCCGCGATGTCACTTTCCTTGAAACATCCCCTTCACCACCTCCTTCTCCACAACCGTCACCACCCCCACCCTCCGCCCCCACTCCCACCACCATATCTTTGCCAATATTCGACCCCCCAGAAAACGCGACTCTCAAGTCGCGTTTGCAGAAACCCTCGCCAAGCCGCCGCCACCCTGGCTTTCAAGGCTTCAAATAACGAGCCAAGCCAACCCCGGCTAGGTACAGGCTCGGCTTCGGCTCGCAGATGGCCTCACCGGGTCGAGCCAGGTTTCTGCTGAAGCCGGCTCAATCCGGCTCAGCTCGCATGAATCCCGGCTCGAAGCCGGCTCGTCTCGGCTCGGCTCGAGCCCATGTCTACCCGGATCTCGTGTTCTAGTGGACGAATACCGGAGAGATGTGGCATTTGCGCGGATTTGACAGTTCGCCTGCAAAAATGTCCCGGATCTCGCGTTGTAGCGGACGAAATGCGCAGAGCTGACATTTTGGCTGCCGAAATGCACGGATTTTACGTTTTGGGGGGCGGAATGCACGGACCTGGCCGACATTGAGGCTTCTAGAATTAAAAGTTCCGAAAGGTTCTATTAAATTTTCCGAAAAGTTCTTTCCCCTAAATGACCGAAAACAGCGGTCGTATAATACGGCCCATATTACACGACAGCGGTGTTTATTGACCTTACTTGACATTGCTGAATAGTGGATTATGAAAAGGTCTAAGAGACGTGCCAACATGCAGAAACTCGGTGGCAAGAAGTGGCTTCATTTGCTCCACAGCCCTACTAGTCAATCGTAAAAATCCATGCGTGTCTGCATGTTTGTAAGTATTCATGCGTGCGTGTGTGTGTGGGGTTGGGTATATGTGGGCGTGGGTGTGCGGAGGTGTGTGTGTATACACATGGCACATGTGTATGTATGTATGTGTGTATGTATGTACGTGTGTGTGTGTGTGTGTGTGTGTGTGTGTGTATGTATGTATGTATGTACACTAAGAGAAAAAACCGTCCGGATGTTTGGCACTAAGTTGGGTTTTTAGGCTTTGAGACTACTGTATGGTAAACCTGCAAGATGCACGGTGGTACACGTTGGGAGAGGCACAAAGTGGATGCATTCACATCACTAAGAACTAGAGTAGTACATTGGATCTAACTCATACTCCAAAAGATATACAACGAGTACATCCGGACAGTTTTTTCCCAGGACAAAGAGCAAACTTCCGAACAGCGTTTCTAGTAACTAGTCCACCTACTTTTGGCGTTGATCACCACCTGCACCCTCTTAGGCATGTTATCTACGAGGTTAGTGCAGACCTTGGCATGAAGCTTCTTGCACTCTTCCTGGACCCACCATTTTGCATAAGGGGGTGAACACAAGGAAAATTGCGAAGTATTTGAGCGTATGCATAAGTATTGTGCACGAATTCGGATTGAATGTAATCTCTGAGACTAGCCAAGCCAAGGGGTGTCCAAAGATGCCATTACTTAAATGGTCCTAGCTTATCATGGGTCGTTTTCGTCGTATCGTTCTAGGGTAAAATCACGAATAGAGTGGCAAAATCTAGCATTCCCACCACGAAACTTAGGGTAACATAGCACGGTCGATTGAGCATCCTTTCATTGTTAGAATCATGTTAAAATCCGCGGGTCTAGTGACAGTGCATCAGTTGAAGAAGCCTCAACTGTTTGGGAAGAATATCAGGGTTGAGGTCTGGTAAGGAAGAGGGTCACTCCAGTGCTACATATCCATGCTCTCCAATCCATTCCAAGCCTAGGCAGGAAAAATGACATGGAATGGCTTGGAGAGCATGAGTATGTTGCGCTGGAGTGACCCTTTTCCTCACCAGACCTCAATCCAGATATTCTTCCCAAACATTCGAGGTTTCTGCGACTGCTGCACCATCACTAGACCCGCGGATTTTAACGTGGTACACACAGTGAAAGGATGCTCAATCGACCGTGCTCTGTTGCCCTAAGTTTCGTGGTGGGAATGCTAGATTTTGCCACTCTATTCGTGATTTTACCCTAGAACGATACGACGAAAACGACCCATGATAAGCCGGGACCATTTAACTAATGGCATCTTTGGCCACCCCTCGGCTTGGCTAGTCTCTGAGATAACATTCAATCCGAATTCGTGCACAATACTTATGCAAACGCTCAAATACTTCGCAATTTTCCTTGTGCTCACCCCCTTATGCAAAATGGTGGGTCCAGGAAGAGTGCGAGAAGCTTCATGCCAAGGTCTGCACTAACCTCGTAGATAACATGCCTAAGAGGGTGCAGGTGGTGATCAACGCCAAAAGTAGGTGGACTAGTTACTAGAAACGCTGTTCGGAAGTTTGCTCTTTGTCCTGGGAAAAAACTGTCCGGATGTACTCGTTGTATAACTTTTGGAGTATGAGTTAGATCCAATGTACTACTCTATTTCTTAGTGATGTGAACGCATCCACTTTGTGCCTCTCCCAACGTGTACCACCGTGCATCTTGCAGGTTTACCATACAGTAGTCTCAAAGCCTAAAAACCCAACTTAGTGCCAAACATCCGGACGGTTTTTTCTCTTAGTGTATGTATGTATGTATGTATGTATGTATGTATGTATGTATGTATGTATGTATGTATGTATGTATGTATGTATGTATGTATGTATGTATGTATGTATGTATGTATGTACGTATGTACGTATGCATGCAGCATGCATGTATGTGTAGAAAGGGAAGCCCATGGAATGGGCAAGATACCAGGAGTGCACTAAAGTTGATAGAACAAGGAGACAGCCACAGTGAAAGGCTTAGCGCCGTAGAACCACTAGAAGGCTAAAAGGTGAAGAAGTGAGTGAAAGCGTGGAACTGAAAAAGAAAAGTTTGGCCTGAAGGGTAACAGTGACAGAAGGCGAGCATGTGGGGAACCAACGTGCTTGGGTGCCCCATTTGGGTGCTCAGTGAAAAATGCCATCTTTTTGCATCTTGAGCAGGAGGATAAGTAATGCCTGACATTAGCTAAACAGAGTGTGCTACAACCCGCAGCCCAAATGGTTGACGACTATGGTCTCCACGGAGAAAGATCAAACAGAGAGGTAATGCTGACAAAGAGGAGAGCAGACGGAGCGAGGTTATGCTGTTGGGAATAGAGCCAGTCAACGAGTTGGATGAGAGATCACTGTGAAGAAATGAGATGCGAATAGTGGGCATGCCAGGAGGGAGAGCAAGCAAAGACGTACAACCCAAGGGGGTGATGGGACGAGCATGGTGGGAAACATGCTTCGCGCACAGAGGAGAACGTTCTGCGGCGACAGACTTGAGCAAATGTAAGCAGCTCCAGTCAATTGCAAGAGAAGGAGAAAGGTGGGGATGGAGGAGCAAAGGCGGGGGCTAATTTTGGAAGATATGCTGCGGGGGATCAGTGCATCACCTATATACGCTAGCATTTGTACAAAATAGGCCATATGCGTCCGCGGGCTACCCACGGAAAACAAATTGGCGATGTTTCCCGGACATCGCCGGCTGGATATTGAGTTTGTGGGAAATTTACAGCCGTTTTTCCGGTACATTTGGGAAAAGCCGCAGTGTTTTTGTTTGGGCTCGACTGCATCTTTTTTCCCGGGGAAAAAAAAATCACAACAAAAAACACATGACAACGTCCCTGCGGGTCCTGGGCTGAATCCGAGCGCCACGTAAGATGTAGCACATTACAGCGCAGTTGCTTCCTAGGACTAGGTTAAGTTTGATAGCGCGACTCATCTTAAGCAGCCCGCGCCACCCTTAATAGCGTGCGCTTTCATGGGCTCCAGCGCGTGCTTTCTGTAGGCTATAGCGTGCTCTATCGTAGCCTCCAGTGCATGGACCTAGGGCTCCAGACGAGCCGAGCCGGCTCGCCGTCGAACCGGCCCTAACTCGCCAACAGAAATGCAAGCCGACCCAGGCATTTTTGGAACCTAGCTCAACTCGAGCCGAGCCTGGCTTGACGCCGAGCCGAGCCGAGCCAGGTTCGTCTCATGCCCGTCCAGTTTCATTAGGTAGGGCCCCGACGGCCTGTCCAGTCTGTCGAGGGAGACGCGACGGCCCCGAGACGGACCTTTGGGGTGGGAGGCCCGCATTCTGGCCAAAATCCGGCCCGTCGGCGCGCATCCCGACCAAGGTGCAAAAATGCGGTCATCGTGTTATACGGACCGCATTATACGGCCGTATTTTCCAGCCATTTTATGAAAACAACACTCTTCATTTGTTTGACAGTCGAAATGGCAGGTCTGCGCATTTCACCCCTCGAAACACGAGAAGCGCGGATTTCGACGGTCCCATTAAAAAAAAACAAAAACGCCTTGATCCCGACTCAACCCTAGCATACTCCTTAGCCGACACCAACCCCCTCTACACAACATCTTTGCACCTTTGGTTTCTGCTTTGTATGGATCGGGAGGCAAAACGTCAGATCCATGCGGATTGGCGAGCGAAACCTGATCCATGGCTAATCAGCAGGCGATCTGAGCCCGGCCCTCTGCTCATGCCGAGCACATGACCATGTTGACTTGTTGTAGAAAGCTCAGTAGACATGGGCATCAAGTCGAGCTGGACAGCTTGGCTCGGCTCGTTGCGCCCACTCCTGACGAGCCAGCGAAGGGCTGAGCCTTTAAACAAGGCGAACCTTTCTACCCCTCCTGGCGCGCGGCTCATCAGAGAGCCGCCTGACCCGCCCCTTGGGTAATAAAAATGCGCCAATGGAAAAACGGATTTGCCAGTTTGCAGATCCGATATTCCTTTTAAATTTCACCCTAGCCCAGACCCACCCCCTTTTCTAGAGCATTGCGTATAGCATAACCCTTGTCAGAGTAACCCTGTCGAGTCAAGCCAGCTTGGCTCGATTTTGAGCCGGGCCCTGCTGGATTGAGCCGAGGCGGGCAAAATTCAATAGCCAGCTCGACAAGTCTCGGCTCGGCTCGACTCGACTGGGGCCCCGGTATACCCTGGCTAGAGCCAAACTGGCACGTCTTGGCTGGCGCTATGCCCTTGTCTACAGCTCAGCGCAGAGAACGACGTGATGCTTCCAAAACAACTGCTGCAGCACCCTTTTCTTCCTTGAGATTCACAGTATTGAAGCCAAACACACGTGCTTCCAGAATCCTCCATCTCACACAGCTTACAGGATGTGCAATTTAGCGAGGTTTCCAAGTCCAGCTGGAATTGACCCGGAAAGCTGGTTAGCAGCAATTTTTCTGGTAACAGGGCGTGTAAAGGCGAGATTACTGTTCGGTTTGCCTCTTCACTGAGAGTCAACGCAACAAGACAAAAGAAGCACATGGCAGCAAAATGTCCAAAAGGTCTGCAACTTGTAGGAAGGTGCAAGCATCCACAGAGCATGGCGGCTTTAATGCAGGTGCCATCAAACAACACACGGCCCACCCATGAAATCAGGACCAGGACAGCACTAGAGACAAAACGACCATGGATTGGGAAATGGTGTGGCAAGCAAATTGATGATATGGGCAATTGCGATGCAACATTCACACATGAGCTTAGAGATGCATCGTACAGATAGGAGAGCCGAGTGAGCAAGCTGATGCTATTGGGTATGGAGCCGATCAAAGCGTTGGAAGAGAGATTCCTGTGCGTTGTTTGTCAAAAGAGTAAGACGGGAATATTCGGCATGGCAGAAGGAACAACAAGCACACACAAGCAACCCAAGGGGGTAATGAAGAGAGAATGGTGGGAACCGTTGCTTGATGGGGGTTCTGCGGCGGACATGGAGCAAATGGGAGCAGCTCCAACTGATGGCAGGAGGGGGGGGGGGGGGGAGGGGGGAGAGGTGGGGCTAAGTGGGGATGGAGCGAAGAAGGGAGAAACGGGACGGGGATGGTGACTGGGAGGATGCTGGGGTAGACCTGAGAAAGGCGACGGGGCGAGAGGCATGAGAATGGATGGAAGCAAGGAAGGTGAATGCGATGTGGGAGGCGTCAACAACCAACCAACAAAAGAAACTCGCCTCTATTAGTGCAGCAGCGCTCTAATCAAACAAACTGCGTATCAACATCAGCAACCTACTTCACACGACTTACAGCATGCTCAAGTTAGTGAGGCTTGCGATTCCAGCTGGAATGGACCCACTAATCTGATTATCCCTCATATCACTGGTCAGAGGGTGAAAAATGGGCATGAATACGACTTGTGTGATTGTATGAGACGGTCAATGCAGAGAGACCAATGAAGTGGAACTGACTGGATGGACCACCAGGCCAGGGAAATGAAAGATGACAGATTCAGAAAGGTGCGAAGATGCAAGCATGCAGAGCACATGGCGGCAAAAGGTCAGTCAACTGCCCAGAGCTCATCCAAGCATTCGTTTGGAGGGACAAGGAGAACCCTGGGGTAGACGTGGGCAGAAGCCGAGCCACACCCGGCTTGGCTCGGCTTGCCACTTTTTTGTACCCGGCTCGAGGCGAGCCGAGCCGACTCGGCTCGGCTCGTCACCATTTTTTACGGCGAGCCGGGGCGAGCCGGCTCGCCCCTGGCTCGATTTCGAGCCAAATGGCTCGTGCCTCGGGATTTGGGGGTATTGGCGTGGGTACAGTTTGTAGATCGACGAAACACTCTCCTCACAGACTAGTACCACGCCATCCCCACCCCCAATCCCACGGGACCCTAGCCAGCAACTACATCGTTTGTACATTGCGCGCGCCTTAGCTAGTTTAAAAGCACCAACTAGTCTAGATTAGGAGTTTATGTAGGGCTTGGCAAACTCAATCCCCGCAGCGGACCTAGTCAAAGCTGGCAAACAGGGGCCCCCAAAAGCCATTAACCCCCTGAAAACCAGCAAGGCGAGCCGAGCCGAGTCGGCTCGCTGGCGAGCCGGCGCCGGCTCGCCAACATGGGGACGAGTCGAGCCGGGCATCTCGGGGTCCCGGCTCGTCATCGAGCCGAGCCGGCTCGACGGTGAGCCGGCTCGACTCAACCCAAAACGAGCCGAGCCGGGCCTGGCTCGGCTCATGCCCACGTCTACCTTGGAGACCAAGGTTAAAAATGCGGTATCTGTCATTTCTCTCCCGTATGGAAGGGTACCGAATTCAACGGTTGTAAAAATCTGAAAAATACGGTCGAAAGTTTTTCTTTTGTTTTTGTTTTTTATTCTGTTTTTTTTTGTTTTTTTCTTTTGCGGTTCCAAATACGGTCGTTTTTCTGGTCGTTTTTCTGGTCGTTTTCCAAATACAGTGAGCAAAACAATGATTACCGTGAGCGGATCCCACGTTTCCGGGGTGAAATGCGCAGATATGCTGTTTCGACGGGCGCGGATCTGGCATTTCGCCCACCAAAATGCACATGTGAGCATACCTGTGTAGGCCGAACAAGGTGTTGTCAAAACGCATATTAAAGCCAGCGCCACATATTTTCTAAAGGGCTTCTAGAGGAATAATCTTGGTACTGGGTAACGTAGGTTCTCTGACTGTGAGGGCTCAAAAGTGAGGGGATATCAACCCTCAGCTCAGTGAAGCAAAGCCGAGGACGCGTTCTCAATGATTGCAGTTACACGACATCACATCATGACTGTAAGAAAATATTATTCCTTACTGTAGCGCATTACAGCGAGTATGTTAGATGGGCTTAAATCCGAGCCGCCTCGGCTCGGATCCGGCTCGGCTCGGCTCGGCTCGGCTCGCGGCTTCACTGAAGCCGAAGCCGGAGCCGAGTCAAGCCGAAGCCTGGCTCGACCCGGCTCGGCTTCAGCACGGCTTGAAGTCGCTGCGGTCAAAATTCGACCCCCCCAAAAATGTGACTCCACTCTAGCCAGAGCCCCCCGCCCCCCCCCAACCCCCGCCTAGCCTAAGCACCTTCTAAACACCCCAACAACCCTGAAGCAAGCTGAAGCCGGCTCGGCTCGGCTCGGAGCTGTGCCCACGTCTATGTTAGAAGTTTCACGAAGCTGCGCTTCGGTCCGGACTTCATGATCCGAAACTTCGGTTCAGTTTCTCTCCAGACCTCGCTACAGAGCTTCGACACCCTTCAATATATTTCTTGAACCATCTCATCTCATCCTATGACTAGGATTAGCTTAGGTGTTCCTGTATATTGCCTCGTCATTCATTGTATTGTCAGAACTTCAGGAATCACAGTGTCCATTTTCAAGGCCGCACTACTCTGCAGTTCCATTCATTCATAACAAGGACCCGATGGGGTGTCCCACAAAACAAATTTCTGGCCCTAATTCCAGCCCTGAAATCACAACCATTTGCGAATCGTTTTAAAACGCAGCCCCCACCCTCCACGTTTCATGGGTTCGGGGCGTGTCCCAAGAGTACGTCCCACAAAAACTCAAAGCGGTGGAGTGCGGTGCCACACGCTGGAAACCGGTTCCTGTGCTTCACCACTTCAAACCTCAAGGAACCAAATTGGACCGTATTGAATGTAAGTGGGATGTACTCTCGGGACACGCCCTCGAACCAACTGTATAGTACGGGTCTCCAGAAATACGAGACACGAAATCTCGCCAAACTGGACCTTTGCCTATTTTGAAAGTTTCGCAACCCTTGGCAATTCTCCTCCAAACTTTCGTGCCCCATCCACCAATTAGGCCAGCCAACCAAAGGTAACACCTTTGGTCGGTTGGAAACATGAAAGAAACCCAGGCTTTAACCACTGGAACAATGTCTCTGGTGTTTCAAAAAGTATTATGAAAAGAAAAACGCATTTCTTCCCCAAACTGGTAAAAAAACGGTCGAAATAATTGGTCAGTATAATACGACTTCCGTAATGCTAACCTTGCTGGAGTGGAGACACAACACTGGTAGTGGGCAAGAGTGATTGCAACACTGGCGGGCACATGGCCTCATTGATAGGCATGAGCACGGGGCGAGGCGAGGATTCCTTGACCCGAGGATCTCATCCTCGCGCCATAGCCGGGGCGGGTCGAGGAATCCTCGCCGAGGATTTTTCTTGAAAATCCCCCCTCGACCCCCGGTTTTTGGGGTCGAGGATTGAAATCCTCGCCTCGAGGATTCATTCCTTGACCCGGGGCGAGGATTCCTTGACCTGGGCGGCTGGGGGTTTAGGGGGGGGGGGGGGGGGGGAATGGGAACATGCGCGGGAAGAATGAACCCTATCCAGGTTTTCCTCGCGAGGATACAAAATCCTCGCCCATTTGCCTCGAGGAAAAGTCGAGGCCTCGAATCCTTGCCGGGGCGGGGCGAGGAGGATTCCTCGCGAGGATTTTTCCCAGAAATCCTGCGTCGCTCTACCCCCGGAATTTCAAGGCGAGGATTTCCGAGGCGAGAAAATCCTCGCCTCGTTGCTCATGCCTACTCATTGACATCTTACAGAAAGCTCAATGCAGAGAACGAGGTGATGCTTTTCAAACACCTTAGAGAGCCACCCTATTCAACCAAACACATGCTGTCAGCATCAGCTTATCTCATGCTGCTTACAGGTACTGCATCGAAAGGAGGTTTCCAATTCCAGCTGGGATAGCCCCGAAAAGCTTGTTAACATCTAAATCTCTGTTACATGGGTTGAAAAGCGGAAGAAATTATAGCCTTTATAAATAGCAGCTGCTCGTCCATTTGACAGCCAGCCCGAGTAACGAGTACTTGCCTTGTGTTTGACAGTTTGGGGCGATGATTTTGAACTCGCGAGCAAAAAATGCTCGCCCGCGAGTAAAAAAACACTTGCTTCCTTTGTTCCAGCAGACCCAAGCCTTTTGAACAAATGTTCAGCTTTGGCAATGGCTGATCCATTAACATTGCTTCCGTTCCATGCCTCTAACAAGCTTCTCATATACTACAGCCCTAAAAAAACTGTGGTCTAGGAGTAGGGGGGCAGCCAGCACCTGGAAGCAAGGAGAGCTTGCCTAGAGGCAAGTAAATTCTTACCCACCTCGTCTAAAAGGATACTCGCCTCCCTCAAAAATATAGCAAGGGCATGTCACATTTCTTAAGTTTTTGAAACAGTACTGATTCAACAGCATTCGCCAGTAGTGACAATCCCATGTTCATACAAAGGAAACACGGCCTAACGAATCGAGGTTTCGGGAACTAAATACTTGACCGAGCAATACTCGCTCCGCCTCAAAAGTGAGGCGAGGCAAGATAATTAGAGGCAAGTGATTCCCCTGCCAGATGCTCATCCCTGTGGAATGCTAAGAATGGTGAACGCATGCAGAACACATGGTTTCTACAAGGCATAGGAGCCATTCCGCTGATCAGCGCTGTCACAAGCAAGTTGATGCTATTATGAATCATGATGCAACCTTGGCACGTAATTCTAGTGAGCTTCCTACAATGAGGTGAGACCAGTGAGCGAGGTGATGCTGTCGGGAATGGGACCAGTCAAAGAGTTGGATGAGAGTTCCCTGTGTGGTGTGGGTCGGAAGCAGTGAGACAAGAATAGTCGGCATGGCAGGAGGGAGAGAAAGCACACACAAGTGGCCCAAGGGGGTGGTGAGGCGAGCATGGTGCAAAGAATTGCATGGTGCAGTTGCTTGGTGCAAAGAATTGCATGGTGCAGTTGCTTGGTGCAAAGAATTGCATGGTGCAGTTGCTTGGTGCAAAGAATTGCTTGGTGCAGTTGCTTGGTGCAAAGAATTGCTTGGTGCAGTTGCTTGGTGCAAAGAATTGCTTGGTGCTAAGAACTGCATGGTGCAAAGAATTGCTTGGTGCAAAGAATTGCTTGGGCGGATTTTGATCAAATGGAAGCAGCTTCATCCGATGGGGAGCACATAAGGAGTAGGAATGGGCTGGATGTAGTAGAAACGGGAGGAGCCCTATGTAGCGAAATTCTGAGGAAAAGGAATTCCTCGCCTCCTTGCTCATGTCTAGCAGCCAGAGGAACGCAAATTCCGTCGGGTCACCACACGACCCGACTTCAGGTCAGCGTGCGACCCGACTTCTGGTCGGGTCGATACATCGACGTTGACCCGAAGTCAGGTCGGGTCGACCTGACCCGACGGGTAATAAGCCGAATCGAGGGGTCAGGTCGACCCATCGCAAATGTCGACTCGACGCGGGAAAAACTGACCCAACCGTATCCCGTTGCTCAAGCCTAAGACGGAAGGTGAATGGGAGGTTGGGGATGAAAGAGCACTTTCTTAGCTCCTCACAGCAATCCCAAAAACTTTGCCACCAAACGAAAGCAGCTCGCCTCTGTTGTTACTAAGGCGCCCGATCCAAACGAAATGCAGGTCCTCAGCAGAAGCCAACTTGCTTACATCAGCAGAACTTGCCAACTTGCCAACTTGCTCAGCAGAAGCCAACTTGCCAACGAAAGTCAGGAATGTGGTGGGTGTTGGCAAAAAATTGGTTTGGGGGAGGCGAAAGAATGGTTGGGATGGGCGTGCTGTTGAGTTTATGAGTTGAGTAGGGTGTTGGTTGAGTCGATCTAATAAAAAACAAGACGTGGATCAGCCTAAACCCTTAGCTATTCTAGGGTGCATGGTGGGGAGCACATAAGCTGTAGGAATGGGCTGGATGTAGTAGAAACGGGAGGAGCCCTAAGTAAAATCTGGAAGATGGCCAATTTGGTTGAAAATTCAACCGAAAGGTCGATTATTTCATACCTGCACGTTTCTCTGAATTTGGGGCATATGTGCACTGAAACAACTAGTGGCACTGTTTTTTTGTACAGAGGTGCTTCCACAGTATACATGAGCAATGAGGCGAGGATTTCCTCGCCTCGGAAATCCTCGCCTCGAAATTCCGGGGGTCGAGGCGGGATTTCTGGGAAAAATCCTCGCGAGGAATCCTCGCCCCGCCCCGGCGAGGATTCGAGGACTCGACAATTCCTCGGCACTTTAGGGGCGAGGATTGTTTCCTCGCGAGGATTTTTTCCTCGCGTCACTTTCGTGCGGTACAAACTGAATCTTGGTGACTTTGGCTCATTCATTACTTCTGAATCAGCCGAGCCCCTTGCTTTCGTATTAGGGTTAGCTAGGGGATAGCTGCCCCCATTTCGCCTAATGCTACCATTTAAAACAGCTAAAACGAAGACCTTGGAGTGGGGTATACTTAACCTGCCGCCGCGCGACTAGCATCGAGAGGGGTCAGGAACGTAGTCGGAAAACCAGATCTGGTTTTCCGCAACCCCATCCAGAGTGTTTGATTGCGAAATTCGCAACCCCTACTGGCGAGGTGTTGGGTTGCGAAATTCGCAACCCCTACTGGCGACGTGTTAATTGCGAAATTCGCAACCCCTACTGGCGAGATGTTAATTGCGAATTTTACGACCCCCTCTTGAGGGGTCACCTACGAATTTTGCACGACCCTGCTGCTGAGGGGTCAATTTCGAAATTCGCAGCCCAGGGGCCGGTAAGGATTTTCGCAACCCTCTCTTGAGAGGGTCTAATCCGAAAACCTGAGGCAAGGGTGCCTATAACCCCTGGGGAGTAGAACGGAAAGAGCACTTTCGAAATAACAAAGGCAGAGTTCAGGGAATCCCCACCCCCACCCCCACCCCCACTCATGTCAAGGAATCCTCGCCTCGGGTCGATGATTTTTTCCTCGAGGCGAGGATTCCAATCCTCGCCCCTAAAACCCGGGGGTCGAGGAGGGATTTTTTATAAAAATCCTCGGCGAGGATTCCTCGACCCGCCTCGGCTGGGGCGCGAGGAGGAGATCCTCGGGTCAAGGAATCCTCGCCTCGCCCCGTGCTCATGCCTATTCCACAGCCCCCTCCCCCACCACCCCCCCCCCCCCCCCCCCCCCCCCCCTGCAGCAGTAACGTTGACCCCCAGACATGGGCAGCGTGCCGAGCCTGGCTCGACTCGGCTCGACTCGACTCGCCTTTTTGGCGAGTCGAGCCGGGATTTTTTTTTGGCCGGCTCGACTAGGTCGAGCCGGGTCGAGCCGGTCGAGCCGCGCGGCTCGGCTCGACTCGTCGCAAATTTCATGGCGAGCCAAAGTCGAGCCGGCTTGACTTTGGCTCGAATTGGGCTCGACTCCTGAAGCGCACGGTTAAACAGCGGGGGGTCAAAATTCGACCGCCCTGGAAGACGAAAATCCTTTTGGCGAGTCGAGCCGAGCCGAGCCAAGGTCGAGCCGACCCTTGGCTCGACCCTGAACCCCCGAGTCAACCAACCATTTTGGGGCAGCCGGCTCGGGTCGAGTCGAGTTGGCTCGGCTCGACTTTTACCTGGCTCGAGGTCGAGTCAAGCCGAGTCGAGCCAGGCTCGGCATGCTGCTCATGTCTATTGACCCCTATGGCAAGTCAACCACAATCCCGTATGCCTCGAACAGCCCATATTTTTAGATTTGTGCATGGCAAAAGATAGACACCGCTTTTCCCATCACTACACCCATGTGCTAGTGTGGGCATACCTTCCCTTCCCCCCCACGCATTATCCTCCTCATCGTGAAGATAGACACCCCTTTTACCATCACTACACCCATGTGCTAGTGTGGGCATACGCATCCCCCCCACGTTTACAGTGTAAGCTAACAAATCGGTAGACATTAGCCAAAATGAGCCTAGCTAGGCGATAGATTATGTAGAAACGAAAATGTTAGGCTTGGCTGATCCAGAAAAAACGGATCAGCCAACACCCAATTCTTGAGTTTGTACCAGCGTGCCCTAGGCTTGAGCATAAACCCGACCCGACCCGACCCAAATTTGCCCTACCCGATGTCGGGTTCGGGTCGGGTCGGGTCGGGTCAAGTTTTGTCGATCCTAGGATTTCGCCGACCCGACCCGACCATAACAGGTCGGGTTATCTCTTACCCGTGGTCGGGTCGGGTCGATCCAACCCGACCCGACCCGACTTGACCCGACCTAAGTCTTTTTTCCTGAGGGAAACATATGGATTTCGTAATTTCGAGATCCAGTATGTCCTCCTCGTGTCTAGCCCACGCACCCACCTCATCCTCCCAACAACAACCTCCAGATGTGGGTTGGATGTTGGCGAAAACCAGTCGCGGGATGGGCGTTGGATTGGTTGGGTTGGGAGTGTTGGCGAAAAAATGGTTGGCGAATTTTTTGCTGTTTTGGGGGTGTTCACGAGATTTTGGGTGGGTTGCGGGTAGGCTTGAGCATTAACCCGACCCGACCCGACCCGACCCGACTTTGCCTAACCCGAGGTCGAGTTCGGGTCGGGTCGGGTCGGGTCAGGTCGGGTCGATCTTAGGATTTTGCCGACCCGACCCGACCATAGCTGGTCGGGTCATCTCCTACCCGCGGTCGGGTCGGGTTGATGCGACCCGACCCGACCCGACTTGACCCGACCTAACTAGAAGCTATTTTTTTCCCAGGGAGGAACAGCTGGATTTCGTAATTTCAAGATCCAGTAGTCCTCCTCGTGTCTCCTAGCCCACCCACCTCATCCCCCCGCAACCTCGACAAGTGGTTTTGGGCGCTGGCGAAGTATTGGTTAGGTTGGAGGATGTTGACGAAAACCAGTGACGGAATGAATGGGTGTTGACGATTTTTTCGTTGGTTTGGGGGCGTGGCGAAAGATTGGTTGGCTTGGGGGTGTTGGCGAGCTTTTGGTTTGGTTGCGGGTGTTGGCGAAAATTCGGGTGGTTGGGGCGTGTTGGCGAAAATTGTTTGGGTTGGGGGTGTTGGCGAAAATTGGTTGTGTTGGGGGTGTTGGCGAAAAGTTGGTTTGGTTGGGCGTTGGGCGAAAATTGGTTGGGTTGGGGGTGTTGGCGAAAATTGGTTGGGTTGGGGGTGTTGGCGAAAAGTTGGTTTGGTTGGGCGTTGGGCTTTAAGGGATTACGACAGGATTACCCTAGATATAGCGCGCCAGTACATCCCGAGCCCGGTCGGTGATATATTCATAATAATAGGATAAACCAAATGATAATGGAATAGGAGGAATAGGAAACCAAATGAGATGAGATAAAAAGAGAAATGAAATAGAAAGAAGATATGGAAAGGGAAATTGGTGTAATGCGATATGCGATTTGAATAAATCGCGCGCGATACTTTCGCGTATCGCGCGCACGAAATTGGCAGATTCGGGGAGGGGGGGCGACCAATTCTCTTTGCGAGAACCCCCACCCCAACACATTCCCACCTCATTTCCCACATCTTCACTCCCATTCCCAAGCTAGCATGCCACCACAAAATGCAAACCCTTGGAACTCCCTTAGCCACCTAGCCACACGTCCACTCCCCCCATTCCTAAGCAAGCACAAAAGCACCAATTTTAACCCTAGCCTAGGTACCTCCCTACCTAGCCACAAACTCACCCCCATTCCTAAGCTAGCATACGAGCACATGTCTCGCACATTTTTTAGCCCTGGCGATGCGATATTACATCGCATCGCGCGATATATCGCACTCTACAGTGCAATATTTTTAAATGTCGCACCCTAAAACGCGATAAGCGATTTCGGTTTTTTTTTTACATATCACAGCGATGCGATATCACATCGCTGCAATATAATGCGTGATAAGACAGAATGCGATGCGATATCGCATCGCATCACATTCTGACCATGTCTAATTCTCGGTGATGATTTTCTGTCTTGAATAGCGAAATTTTGAGGCAAAGGAATTCCTCACAACAGCCAGAGGAGCGCAGATCCCATCGGGTCAGCGCACGACCCGGGGTCAGCGCGCGAGTGGACTTCGGGTTGGCTCGGGTTGGGTCGACCTGACCCGATGGGTAATAAGCCGACTCGAGGGATCAGGTCGACCCATCCCAAATGTCGACCCGACCTGACCTGATCGGACGACGTTCCTCAAGCCTAAGGCGGAAGGTGGGAGATGAGAGAGCTCTTTCTTGACTAGACACAGCAATCCCAAGAACTTTGCCATCACCCCCCATACGAAAGCAGCTCGCCTCGGTTGTTACAAAAGCGCCCTATCCAAACGAAATGCAGGTCCTCAGCAGAAGCCAACTTGCTTACAGCGTGCTCAACCGAGTAAGGCTTCCAATTCCAGATGGAATAGCCCCATTGAGCCAATTATAATTCAAATATCTGGTCAGAGGGTGAAACATGCACATAAAGAGCAAGCTGTGCATTCAAAAACAAAAAGTAGGGCAGTGAGGTATAACTGATTGGTAAGTCCAGCCAGCCAGGGAAAACAGAAGCATCAAGTTGAGAAAGGATGCACATTACTGCCGGTGGAAGGCGCGGGCAACTAGAGCACACGGCTACTACAAGGTGTAGGTGCCATTCAACTGCTCAGAGCCCACCCTAGCATGCTTTGGAACTGGGACGAGAAGAGCCCTAGAGAGACAAAGCAATGATGGTTTGGGGATATGGCGTCACAAGCAAGTCAATTCTATGGGCAACCCTTATGCAGCCTTGGCACATTGGTTGTGAGCTTCCTACAAATATACGAGCCCAGTGAGCGAGGTGATGCTGTCGGGAATGGAACCGGCCAAATTGTTGGATGTGAGTACCCTGTCGGGAATGGGACGGTCAAAGAGGTCATCAACAAATAACCTGAGTGGGTGGAGTTGGAAGAAGTGAGAAACTGAGAAGCATGGAAGTAAGCATGGTGTGGCGCATAGGGGAGAACGTTTGCAGGGGAGAGGGGTGCGGCTGATGAGGGATGAGGGAGGAAAGGAGGAAGAAAAAGACCAGGGATACTGGCTGGGAGGATGCTGAGGTGGACAAGCATACAGCTGGGGGTAGATATGGGCTCTGCTCTGGGCTGGGAGTAGGCCTGGGCTCTGCTCGGCTGGGCTGAGAGCGGACATGGGCTCTGCTCGCCTGGGCTGGGAGTAGACATGGGCTCTGCTCGGCTGGGCTGAGAGTGGACATGGGCTCTGCTCGGCTGGGCTGGGAGTAGGCCTGGGCTCTGCTCGGCTGGGCTGAGAGTGGGCATGGGCTCTGATCGGCTGGGCTGGGAGTAGACATGGGCTCTGCTCGGCTGGGCTGAGAGTAGGCCTGGGCTCTGCTCGGCTGGTCTGAGAGTGGACATGGGCTCTGCTCGGCTGGGTTGGGAGTAGGCCTGGGCTCTGCTCGGGTGGGCTGAGAGTGGACATGGGCCCTGCTCGGCTGGGCTGAGAGTGGACATGGGCTCTGCTCGGCTGGGCTGGGAGTAGGCTTGAGCAAAACGGGGTAATTACCCGACCCGACCCGGTTTTGCAATACCCGACCTCAGGTCGGGTATTTTCGGGTCGGGTCCGGGTCGGGTAATATGCCCAGGACCCTTACCCGGACCCGGCCTGAGGGGACGGGTAATACAATACCCGCCTGGCGGGTCCGGGTATTCCCGACCCAGTTACCCTGAAAAACGGGTATTAGTATCCGCCACCTACTAGTGGGCGTTTTCTGGAGGTCGAATTTTGACCACCCAACTCCCTCCCTTTCACTGCACTGAACTCCTCTCCATCTACAAACTCCAATTTCCAGCCAAACTCCCTCCCTTTCACCGCACTGAACTCCTCCCCGTCTACAAACTCCAATTTCCAACAAAACTCCCTCCCTTTCACCGCACTGAACTCCTCCCTGTCTACAAACTCCAACATTTCCAACCAAACTCCCTCCCTTTCACCGCACTGAACTCCTACCCATCTACAAACTCCAACCTTTTCTCCAACCTCACCCAACTCTCTCCCTTTCACCGCACTTAACTCCTGCCCATCTACAAACTCCAACTTCTCCTCACAAATGCTCCACTCGTCCCCCCTCAGCTCTCATTTCATTTTGCCGCAAAACCTAAAACACAGCGCGACTTACACCCATGTCTAAATGGAGTACCCGACCTCGGGTATTATTTACCTGACCGTAGACTTGAGCATTTTACCCGGTCGGGTCGCGGGTACCCGACCCGACCAGACATTTTGGCCGGGTCGGGTAATAGGATTTTGACGAATTACCCGGCCGGGTCGGGTCGGGTACTCAGGCCGGGTAATGCATACCCGTTACCCGAGAATTACCCGAAATGTCGGGTAATTTATTACCCGTCGGGTCGCGGGTACCCGACCCGACTTTGGGTTTGTTACTCTGGGTTTGCTGAATTCTACAGTCACCTAGGGGTACCCGGGTAATATTACCCGACTTCAATTAAATGCGGGTCGGGTATACCCGACCCGACAGACGGGTACCCAATTACCCGGTATTAAAATGTCGGGTCGGGTAACAGACCTCCAAACATTACCCGGAAATTACCCGACCCGACCCGACCCGGACCCGATTGCGGGTAGGGCAAAACCGGGTCGGGTCGGGTAATTACCCGGTTTTGCTCATGTCTACCTGACCGGGTCGGGTATCCGTTACCCGACACGTCGGGTGACGTTTCGGGTAACGGGTATCGAATACCCGACCGGGTAACCCGGACCTGACCCGCCGGGTAATATTCCGGAATCCGGATACCCGACCCCCCCTGAAAGCGGAACCGGTTCCCGAGTACCCGCCCCGGGCGGGTATTTTGCTCAAGCCTGGCTGGGAGTAGGCCTGGGCTCTGCTCGGCTGGGCTGAGAGTGGACATGGGCTCTGATCGGCTGGGCTGGGAGGAGACATGGGCTCTGCTCGGCTGGGCTGAGTGTGGACATGGGCTCTGCTCGGCTGGGCTGAGCTGAGAGTGGACATGGGCTCTGCTCGGCTGGGCTGAGAGTGGACATGGGCTCTGCTCGGCTGGGCTGAGAGTGGACATGGGCTCTGCTCGGCTGGGCGGGGAGTAGACATGGGCTCTGCTCGGCTGGGCTGAGAGTGGACATGGGCTCTGCTCGATTGGGCTGAGAGTAGGCCTGGGCTCTGCTCGGTTGGGCTGAGAGTGGACATGGGCTCTGCTCGGCTGGGCTGAGAGTAGGCCTGGGCTCTGCTCGGCTGGGCTGAGAGTGGACATGGGCTCTGCTCGGTTGGGCTGAGAGTAGGCCTGGGCTCTGCTCGGTTGGGCTGAGAGTGGACATGGGCTCTGCTCGGCTGGGCTGAGAGTGGACATGGGCTCTGCTCGGTTGGGCTGAGAGTAGGCCTGGGCTCTGCTTGGTTGGGCTGAGAGTGGACATGGGCTCTGCTCAGCTGGGCTGGGAGTAGGCCTGGGCTCTGCTCGGCTGGGCTGAGAGCGGACATGGGCTCTGCTCGCCTGGGCTGGGAGTAGACATGGGCTCTGCTCGGCTGGGCTGGGAGTGGACATGGGCTCTGCTCGGCTGGGCTGGGAGTAGGCCTGGGCTCTGCTCGGCTGGGCTGAGAGTGGGCATGGGCTCTGATCGGCTGGGCTGGGAGTAGACATGGGCTCTGCTCGGCTGGGCTGAGAGTAGGCCTGGGCTCTGCTCGGCTGGTCTGAGAGTGGACATGGGCTCTGCTCGGCTGGGCTGGGAGTAGGCCTGGGCTCTGCTCGGGTGGGCTGAGAGTGGACATGGACACTGTTTTTTTTTTCCGAGGGGGAATGGGTCCTATGCGGTTTCAACGTCAATTGAATGCTTAGTAATGCACCATGGCACCTACAAGCATGGAAATCTGGAGTTGCTAGGCGGTAGAGTAAACTGGCTTAGATTCCAGCCAAAAAAACGCTCCAAACTACGTCATGTGGTAGCTTAGAAAACGTCCTTTGTATTTGTATCTCACACACTTCGAAGTTGGGTTGAGAAAGGCTTCGAAGAGAACCAAAATCCATTGGGTTCTGTTTTAGAAACACGCTTCGACAGGGTGGTTTCGCAAATTGCGCGAGACCACCCTACTGGGCACGAAATGACCAACGGGTTTCGCGAAGGGGGGGGGTTCTTTCATAACAGCACAAGAAAAATTTGGTAAAATGCGTGACTCGGGGTTCGGGTGAATCCGCGCTTCGGAAAAACGTTGACTTATTAACATTTGGGGGTGCACGTGTACCCCCATCCCCAAAATTCTGGTACGGAATTCGAGATTCTGAATGTACACCACAGATTAAAAAAAAACGGCCATAAAAAACGGCCATAAACCCCCGTGCCTGCTGCCGCTTGACGTGCACCCTCCTCGTCCCCCGAACACGCCCCTTGGGGGTGTTGCCTATGGCGGAGTCAGATCCCAGCCCAACCCCCATGACGCCAGTTGTGGGTTCGGCGGCGTTAGCTCCTCCCAGCCCCTGGGGACCCCGTACACCCCCTTGCCGATGGGCCATCCTCCTCCTCCCACGCCGACCCCTCAGAGTCGCTGGGAGTCACCGTCCCCCTTCCCTCCGTCTGATCCACCCCCGCCTCCTGTCCCTCTTCCCGGGCAGTCCCGGGAGAGCCTTGTCCGCGGGATCCGTCTGTGCGGGATGATCTCTCGGGTGACCACCTTTGTCCTGAGGTACACCTCAGCGGCAATGCGGGTGTCTCCACTTCCCGTCGGTCGAGTGGTGCTGATCCCTCCCCAGTTAAAGAAGGTGGTGGAGGCGGCGGCGTGGCTGCATTGGGAGCAGGGGTGTTCCGGGGACTGCCAGAGGCCGAACCATCATCTGACCGACTCGCTGACCTCGGGGGTGTGTGCCCTGTGGGCGCCCGTTGATGACGGGGGGGCGCTGACGATCTTGGAGGCTGCCAACGAGCTCCTCCAGATCCTCGCCGAGGAGGTGAACGGCGCAGAATGACCGTCCGGCGGCGTAGGACGTACGACGACCGCGCCCTCGGCGCTGGTCTGCCGTCCATCTCTTGTTCCGCCATGCCTCCTAAGCACTCGATGTGTAGAGCGCCACACGGCCCCTATTGCATTGCTGTGTTGTACTTGCCATGATGAAGGACGTCCAATGTTAATCATGCCGTTTGCTGACGTATCACGTCCCCTAGCCCGTGGCCGAAGGCCGCCGGCGCGAGCCGATTGTATAGATGAGCTGCTTAGGGCTAATGTCCTTTAAGTATGTAAGAGATAGAGAAGGAACGGCTGCTGCCTAAAATTCAACCGTTAGAACTCCATTGTTGCTAGGTAGGAGTATGGGAAAGTCGAGGTCGAAATAGGAAACTGTTTTTTTCAGTTTGAAATTTCGACCCTAAAAATCAAAAAGTTGAGATCTGCGCGCAGATCGCGTCGGGTCGACGCGCGACCCGATTTCAGGTCGGGTCGGGTCGGGTCAACCCGACTGCATTTACCCGAAGTCGGGTTGGGTCAACCCGACATGTCGGGTTGACCCGAACCCGTGCATGTCGGGTTCGGGTTGACCCGACCCGTCGGGTAAAAAACAAACCCGACGGGGAAACTGACTCGGGTTCGAGTCGGGTTACCCGACCCGACCCGACCCTTTGCTCATGCCTAACCAAGGGTAAGGGTGTTGGCGAGTTTCTGAGTTGAGTAGGGTGTTGGTTGAGTCGATCTAGTAAAAAACAAGATCTGGATCAGCCTAAACCCTTATCTCTACTAGGATGCATGGTGGGGAGCTCAGTTGCTACAAACGTGTTTAGCGTTTTAAAGCGAGGATCTCAAGAAGCGCGAAACCAAATCCATAAGGTTTGGTTTTGGGTTGACGAAATCAGCGAAACAGTAACAACGCCCAACCGGGCAGGCTAAAATCTTCCAGGGCGGGAAGGGAAAGGAAGGGGGAGTGGGAGGTAGGAGATGAAAGACCACTTTCTTAGCTCCTCACAGCTATGTTGGCATAAACGCGTTTCCGCGTTTTTGCGTTTTGTTCTGAACGCGTGCGTTCAGGACGCAAAACGCAGGATTCCAGGCTTCAAATACGCTCGAAAAACGCCTGCCCGGGCAGGCGGGAAATTTGGCCCGGGCAGGGGACGCCATGCTAGGGGCTGGAAGTCGGGTAGCTTAGGTGCTGGAAGGAAGAACGTACGAGTACTAGATCATCAGTGCATGTAAGGTGAGCGAATTTCTCCTCTACAGATAGATCTTGATCAAGCGGGGGGGGGTGGGTTGGGATTTTCAACACGTTGGGAAAAGGAAGGGAGGGATTGATGAGTTATCGTGTTGCTATGAAAAGTTTCGCGACTGCACGACGACGAATATGCGACGCGCGAAACGTGTTGGCGTTTCGCGACGCGCGGCGAAATGTGCTTTCGATTCGCGAATTCATGGGTTTTTTTTGGCGTTTTTTTGTTTCGGGCAGCCCAAAAATAATCAAGGTGCGTTCGAGCGTTTTGACGCGTTTTTGCGTATTGCGTTTAAACGATTGCGTTTAATCGCAAAACGCTAACTCACAAAAGCGTTTTTGTCAACATAGCTTTACAGCAATCCCAAAAACTTTGCCATCACCCCCCATACAAAAGCAGCTCGCCTCTGTTGTTACAAAAGCGCCCTATCCAAACGAAATGCAGGTCCTCAGCAGAAGCCAACTTGCTTACAGCGTGCTCAACCGAGTAAGGCTTCCAATTCCAGATGGAATAGACCCGTTGAGCCAATTATTATTCAAATATCTGGTCAGAGGGTGAAACATGCGCATAAAGAGCAAGCTGTGCGTTCAAAAACAAAAAGTAGGGCAGTGAGGTATAACTGACTGGTAAGTCCAGCAGGCCAGGGAAAACAGAAGTGTCAAGTTGAGAAAGGATGCACATTACTGCCGGTGGAAGGTGCGGGCAACTAGAGCACACGGCTACTACAAGGTGTAGGTGCCATTCAACTGCTCAGAGCCCACCCTAGCATGCTTTGGAACTGGGGCGGGAAGAGCCCTAGAGAGACACAGCGATGATGGTTTGGGGATATGGCGTCACAAGCAAGTCAATTCTATGGGCAACCCTTATGCAGCCTTGGCACATTGGTTGTGAGCTTCCTACAAATCTACGAGCCCAGTGAGTGAGGTGATGCTGTCGGGAATGGAACCGGCCAAATTGTTGGATTCGAGTCCCCTGTCAGGAATGGGGCGGTCAAAGAGGTCATCAACAAATAACCTGATTGGGTGGGGTTGGAAGAAGTGAGAAACTGAGAAGCATGGAAGTAAGCATGGTGTGGCGCATAGGGGAGAACGTTTGCAGGGGAGAGGGGTGCGGCTGATGAGGCATGAGGGAGGAAAGGAGGGAGAAAAAGGCAGGGATACTGGCTGGGAGGATGCTGAGGTGGACAAGCATACAGCTGGGGGTAGATATGGGCATGGGCCGCGCCGAGCTCGGCTCGACCCGCCGGCTCAGCCCGGCTCGGCCCTGCTCAACACGCCGACATCACTCTAGCCAGCTTCGAGCCGGCAGATCTGGGATTCTCCGGAACTGGTTGTCCCCAACCCCCTCCCTGAGGGATCAATCTCAAAATTCGCAACCCCCACCCTGAGGGGTCCATTGCGAGATTCACAACCACGGATATCTGCCTAGGGTTCCCTGAGGACAGAGTGGCTCTGTCGAGTCGAGCCAAGCCAGCTCACAATCGGGCCCGCAACCGAGTGGCGAACCTAAAGATCCCGACTCAACTTCAATCAGGCAAGCCGAGCCAGCAGAATTTCGAAGCCGCTCCGTCAAGCCGAGCCCAGCTCCGCTCGATTGGCAGCTGGCTCGGTCCTGGCTCAGGACAGGCTTGGTCTGGGCTCGGCCCAAGCCCATGTCTAGTGGGGAGGTGGGAGATTAAAGGGGTGTCTCATGGCTCTACACCATGGCAATGCCAGGAACATTGCCAACACAACCCCCTTCTAACAAAGGCAGCTCACCTCTTATCTACAACAGCACATCATTCAAACAAAACAGCAGCAGCCTACTTCTCATGCCTTACAAGACAATTAAGTTGGTGAGGCTTCCAATTGCAGCAGGGATGGACTCGGCCAGCTGATTATTCATCAGACCTCTGGTAAAAGAGAGTGAAAGGAGGACATGAATACTTGTCTGCTTTATCCCAGAAGAGCGGGATGTGCATTTGTATGAGAACCGAGAAATGTAGTCAAACAGGTGGCAGAATTAGAACGGATTCACATTGAAGAGTTTTGAACAGGCCAGCATACAGAGCACATGGCTAACACGAGGTGAAGGGTTTAGGGTGCCACTCAACTGCACGGCACCCATCCAAGCATGCGTTTAAACTCTGACAAAGAGAACACTCGACACACAACGATCACGGACATGGAAATGGCGTCACAAGCAACCACAATGCCACCATCGCACATGGGTAGTGAGCTTCGTACAGATACGTGAGACGAGGGAGCAAGGTGATGCTGTTGGGAATGGAGCCGGTCAACGAGTTGTGCGAGAGATCCCTTTGTGTTGCGTGGGTGGAGGAAGAGCGTGGCAGGAGGAAGAGCAAGTACACAAAAGCGACCTAAGGGGGTGGTGTGGTGAGGCAAGCATGGGCAATAAGCCGAGCCAGCTCCGCTCAATTCGGCTCGGCTAGCCCCTTTTTTGTTACTCTGGCTCGACTCGAGCCGGGGACGAGCCGGCTGGCTCGACGAAGAGGCAGGGCCTGGCTCGTCGTGGAGCAGCGTGATTACCGTTTAAGGGGGTCAAAATGATGCTGGAAAACCAGATCTGGCATCCTCAAAATCTGGTTTTCCGCAACCCCCACATTGAGGGGTTGATTGTGAAAGCCGCAACCCCCTCCAGAGGGGTCAGTTTCGTATTTTGAAATAAGATGTGGCGATTTCCACATCTGTTTTTTCGAAATCCAACAGCATATGCAGGCGCAAGTCGAGCCGAGCTGAGCCGGACCCCAGCTCGACCCAATCGTCGAGTCGGGCCGGGTAAATCGGGAGTCCGGCTCGACCAGGCTGGGCCCGGCTCGGCTCGACTGGGCTCCAGCTTGACCAGGCTCGGTTCAGGCTCGGGCCGGCTCAGCTTGATGCCCATGTTCACTGGGACGCATTGATTGGCGCACAGAGGAGAACGTTCTGCGGCAGACTTGGAGAAAATGCCAGCAGCTCCAGCCGATAGCAGGAGGGGTAGAAAGGTGGGGCTTAGTGGAGATGGAGGAGGGAAGGAGGGAGAAACGGGACGCGGATGGTATCTGGGAGGAGGCTGGGGTGGACAATGGAAATGTGGTGAGGGACGCGCCGATGCGGCCACAGAGGGAGAGTGAATGGTAGGTGGGAGATGAAAGAGGTGTTTCCTGGCTCTCCACAGCAATGCCAACAGCATTGCCAGCCCCCCCTCCTCCCCACCTACCCCCACCTCCCCCCTCCTTCCCCCCCCCCCTTACAAGCAACAGCAGCTCGCTTCAACAGCACTCAATTCAAACAAAATGTGGCTCCTCAATTTCACACAGCTTACAGCACTGTCAAGTTCGTGAGCATTCCAACTCCAGCTGGGATGGACCCGGTTAGCTGATTATCCAACAGATGCCTGGTCACAGAGGGTGAAACGAGGACATGAATGCTGCTCTGCTGATCTCCAAAAAGAGCGAGATATTCGTTTGTCTGATAGTTTGATCATTTTAGTAGAACTGACAGGCTAGTCTAACAGGCGAGGAAACCATAAGTGGCAATGTCAGGAGAGGGAGGGTGGATGATGCAGGGGATGCTGAGTACAAAGCTGCTACTAGGTATAGGTGTCTCTCAAACCTAACTGCATAAAAAGGTGGGTTGAAATGGATGGGAAAGGAGTTAAGTGAGATCTCTCCTTGGTTGGACCGGCCATTATCCCTTATCATTCTGTTACAAATTATGGATGATCACGATTGGGTGAAGTTGGGACTTCGTGTGTAACACAACACACAACCCACAAAAGCAATCCTCTGCTGATCTAAGATATAGGAGTACAACTATAAAAGTCGGTTTGCTGTATCTGTATGCTTCTAACAAGGTCATCCAAGCTTGCTCTGGAACTGGGACGAGGAAAACACTTGGGACACCACGACCATGGATTGGAAAATGGCGACTCAAGCATGTTGATGCTCCTTTGGCACATGATTCTAGTGAGCTTCGTACAGATAGGAGAGCCCAGTGAGCAAGGAGATGCTGTTTGGAATGGGGCCGGTCAAAGAGTTGTACGTGAGACCCCTGTGTAGTGTGGGCCGGAAGAAGGGAGAATGGTGCAGTGGCCATGGCAGGTTGGACCGCAAGCACACTCAAGCGACCCAAAGGGGGTGGTGAGACGAGGACGGTGGGGAGCATTGCTTGGCGCACAGAGGAGAACGTTCTGCAGCGGACTTGGAGCAAATGGAAGCAGCTCGAGCAGATTGGAGGAGGGGAAGAAAGGTGAGGCTTTGGGATGGAGGGAAGGAGGGAGAAACGGGAGGACGAGGAAGGTGGCTGGGAGGATGCTATGCTGGGGTGAATAAAGGAAAGGCGGGGTACTCGGATGGGTGCACAAAGGGAAGGCGAAATGGAGATGGAAAAGGTCAGGAACATTTGCCAACACACCCCGGAACAAAAGCAGCTCACTCTATTTGATTTGAAACGAAATATGGAACCTCAGGAGAAATTCTACCCATGATAGACATGAGCAAAATGCAATGCGATATAATATCGCACACATTTTATTAAATCGTCCAAAAATGTGATGCCATAAAATATCGCATCACGCCCAAAATTTTACCAATTTCCGGTCATCGCGTATCACCAGTAGGGCGCGATATTTATTTAAAATCAATTAAAATTAAAATAACCGCAAATGCCCCTGAAAATGTCGCGCGACACCATATAATATTGCATCGCATTTCGGGAAATTAACAAAAACATGCTGGCATTTGTGTTTTTCCCCCCTTGCTGGAGAAATTCCGCACTGTGATATGCGAAGTAACACAGGCGATATTTTTCCATCGCATGTCGCATTTTATGGCACATTGCGAGCGCGATAAAACGGCGATAAATTTTTATCGCGCAATGCATATCGCACCGCATCACGCAATATTTTTCTCCAAGAGAAAAACATCGCAATCGAAAAATGTAATAAATACGATGCTCAAGTAGGCATGAGCAAAACCGGGTATTTACCCGACCCGACCCAGTTTTGCTATACCCGACTTCGGGTCGGGTATTTTCGGGTCGGGTACGGGTCGGGTAACATGCCCAGCAAGGTGCAAAAAAACGGCATCCGTATTAAACGGTCCGTTTTAAACGACCGTTTTTTACGGTGGGTTTTGGTAAAAAACGACGTTTTTTTGTTAGACCTTTTTTCATGATTTTTTTTTTTTTTTTGGTATAAAAAGCACACGTAAACAAGTGGCCTGATTGCTAAGGCGGCCTGCATCGTTCTACGGGGTAATTAGCGGCTTTGAAACAGGCATGTGATGTCCATGCCCCTAGTCCGTCGCCTTCTAGGTCTCATTCTGCTCCTACTCCACCATCCCCCCCGTCCTCCTCCTCCTAAGCGTCATCCATCTAGTCCTCCCCCCCCTAAGCGTTATTAGCTCGGCCAAAAACAATGTACACCGTATTATACGGTGGTACGAAAAAAACGGTCGTATAAAACGGCCGTTTTTTTGCACCAAACGCAAAATGCAACTTTCGACCGTATTAATCGTATTATACGACCGTTTTATACGATCCCGTTTTAAACGGTCAAAAAAGGTAAAAAACGCCGTTTTTTTGCACCTTGATGCCCAGGACCAATACCCGGACCCGGGATTTGGGGGCGGGTAATTTAATACCCGCCTGGCGGGTCCGGGTATACCCGACCCGGTTTCCTTGAAAAGCGGGTAGTATTACCCGCGTTTTTCTACCCTGTTGGGCTACAAAGCCTACGACCAAGATAGTGCTTCAAAAAACGTGAGTTGCGGGAGGGAGTATGAGGTGCGCCAAATCCTTAACAGTTCTGGTGTGGTGAGTGGGTCGTGAGTGGGGCCTGAGTGGGGAGTTGGTTGGGTTTTCTAGTTGGGATGGGGTTGTGTGCGATTTCTGGGGGTTTGATTTTTTCACCCCCAGAGTCAATTGGTTGGAACTCCAACCAATGTGGTGCTGTGCGGTTGGCTCGATTCAGGTTGGGTTGCAAATTTGATTGGGGAAATTCGATTGGTTTGACTTCCAACCAATTCCCCCCAATTCAACCACTCTTAATGCATCTGTATCTACGAAACCCAACCCCTGCCAATCTACAATGCTCAAAGTGACCTAGCAGCTCACGTAACCTAGAAACATGATGAAAATTCTCTACCAGCGCGACTAATGTCTCGCTGGTTCCGTCGGGTAGACCGCTACCTGATTTCGGGTCGGGTACCCGCTACCCGACGCGTCGGGTAGCATTTCGGGTAGCGGGTATCGAATACCCGCCCGGGTAACCCGGACCCGGCCCGCCGGGTATTTTTCAGGATTTCCGATACCCGACCCGCCCTAAAAGCGGGTCCGGGTACCGGGTACCCGACCCGGGCGGGTAGTTTGCTCAACCCTACTCCAACCAATGTGGTGCTGTGCGGTTGGCTGGATTCAGGTTGGGTTGCAAAATCGATGGGGGAAATTCGATTGGTTTGAATTCCAACCAATTTCCCCCAATTCAACCGCTCTGAATGCATCTGGATCTACGAAATCCAACCCCTGCCACTCTACAATGCTCTATGTGACCTAGCAGCTCACGTAACCTAAGAAATTTCTCTACCAGCGCGACCAATGTCGCGCTGGTTCCGTCGGGTAGACACGCTACCCGATTTCGGGTCGGGTACCCGTTACCCGACGTGTCGGGTAACGTTTCGGCTAACGGGTATCGAATACCCGCCCGGGTAACCCGGACCCGACCCGCCGGGTAATTTTCAGGATTCCCGATACCCGACCCGCCCTAAAAGCGGATCCGGGTACCGGGTACCCGACCCGGGCAGGTAGTATGCTCAAGCCTATGCTCAAGTGTACTTACAGATCCTTCAACATGGTCAACTTTCCAATGTCAAAAGGAATGGACCCGGTGAGCTCGTTATTCGCCAGAAAACTGATCACGAAGGGTGAAATTAGGACACAAGCCCTTCTCTGTTTATCTCCTGAAGAGCAATCTGGGTGTCCGTGTGAAGTAGAGATGAGTGGTAAGTCGAATAGGCCAGGGAAATCAGAGGCAGCAAACTCAGAAAAAAAAATGCCCATTCGAGAAGGAGGAATTTGGGAGGGAGCATGTAGTGCACGTGCCTGCGACAAGGTGTAAATGCCAACTAACTCAGAACTCATCCAAGCATGCTCCGGAAGTGGGACACAACAGACACAACTGTCATCAGTTGGAAATGGCATCAGAAGCAAGTCGATGCTATCGACGACCGCAACGCAACCATGGCACATGGCACTAGTGAGCTTTTTACAGAGCAACGAGTCGAGTGAGCGAGGTGATGCTGCTGGGGATGGAGCCGGTCAACAAGTTGAACGAGAGATCCCTTTGTGTGGCGTGGGTGGGAAGAAGTGAGACAAGAATATTGGGTGTGGCAGGAGGAAGAGAAAGTACACACAAGCGACCTAAGGGGATGATGGGATGAGGCGAGCATTGCATGGCGCACAGCTATGTTGACAAAAACGCTCTTGCTGGTTAGCGTTTTGCGTTTAAACGCAATTGTTTAAACGCAGAACGTAAAAACGAGTCAAAACGCTCGAACGCACCTCAAAAAGTTTTCGGGCTGCCCGGAATCGAAAATCGAAAACGTTGTGACTGGGCTAGGGTTTCTGGAAACGCGATTCTGAGAGTCGCGTTTTCTGCGGGGTCGAATTTTGACCCCCTGGGCCTCAGCCTGGCGGAAAAATTGCAGGAAAATAGCGAAATCGCTACTGCCGACTGCAACCACACGTTCGCCATGTCACGAAATCCAACCCAACTCCCTCCCTTTCACCGCACTTAACTCCCCCCGGTCTACAACATCCAACCTTTTCTCACAAATGCTCCACTCTCCCCCCCTCACCTCCCTTCCTGATTTGCGACAAGACCTAAAACAGCGCGCACCAGCTCACGCAATTTCCGCTTAGCGTTTTATACGCTAAACACGTTTAGAGCACCATAGCCTCGAGTCGCGCTGAAGCCGAGCCGGTAGTCCCCCCATCCGTCATTCCCCACCTCCCCCTCTCCCCCCTCTATCCCCTGCCCGGCCAAAAAATTTGGCCTGCCCGGGCACGCGTTTTCCGGGCGTATTTGAAGCCTAGAATCCTGCGTTCTGCGTCTTGAACGCAAGCGTTCAGAACGAAACGCAAAAACGCGGAAACGCGTTCATGCCAACATAGGCGCACAGAGGACAATGTTCTGCAGCGGATTTGGAGCAAATGGAAGCAGCCCCAGCCGGTGGCAGAAGGGGAAGAAAGGTGGGTATGGAGTAGGGAAGGACGGGAAAGGCGGGGAGGGGCAAGCTGATGGATGCAGAAAGCGAAGGTAGCTGGGGGAGTGGGCGATGAAAGGCGTTTTCTCAGCTTTTCACAGCAACGCAAGATCCATTGACAACACTTTTTTTAATCGAAGCAGCAGCAGCAGCAGGACTCTACGCAAGCGAAATGTATTATTTCAGCAGCAGCAAACTTACAGTGTAACGATCTGAGTGAGGTTCCCAATTCCATGTGGGATCGGCCCAGTAACTGTACTACCCCACAGATGTCTGGTCGGTTTGGGTGGAGAGTGGACGATAATACTGTTCTGTTATTCTTTTTAACATCTGGTGTGTGTTGTGTGTAACCGTCAACGCAGTAAGACAGATGAAGCAAGACTGTTTGATTAGCCCACCAGGACAGGACAGGGAAATCAGACGTGGCAAACACTGAATGCATGCAAAGTTAGGTGCCCTTCAGCCGGTCAGAGCTCATGCAAATACGCTTGGAGCTGGGGCTTGGAGATCCCTAGAGACACAAGCTCATTCGGGAAGCATGATAGGGAGTCACGTTAGTGGTGATGCCCCCAAACCAACTGAGCACCCATTCCTAGACAGTCAGCATCAGCTCGGGCCGGCTTGGCTTAATGCCCATGTCCACTGGGAAGCATTGCTTGGCGCACAGAGGAGAACGTTCTGCAGCGGACTTGGAGAAAATGCAAGTAGCTCCAGCCGATGGCAGGAGGGGGAGAAAGGCGGGGCTAGGTGGGGATGGGTGAAGGAAGGGAGGGAGAAATGGGACGGGGATGGTACCTGGGAGGATTGTGGGGTGGACAAGGGAAAGTCGGGGAGGGGCACTCGGATGGGTGAAGGGGGAAGGTGAATGGGGGAGGTAGGAAATGAAAGAGGTCTTTCTTTTTTCCGCACAGCAATCCCAAAAAGTTTGCCAGCACCCCTCAAACAAAAGCAGCTCGCCTGTGTTTCTACAAAATCGTCCTATCTGAATGAAAGCGTGGTCGTCAGCAGAAGCCAACTTGCTTACAGCGTGGTCAACTGAGTGAGGCTTCCAATCCCAGATGGAATAGACCCGTTGAGTCAAAAATTATTATTCAAATATCTGGTCAGAGAGTGAAACGTGGGCGTAAACAAAAAGCTATGCGTTCGTAAACAAGAAATAGGGCAGTAAGGTATAACTGACTGGATAGTCCAATAGGCCATGAATAACAGAACAGGAAGTGTCAAGTTGAGAAAGGATGCACATTACTGCCGGTGGAAGGCGCGGGCAACTAGAGCACACGGCTACTACAAGGTGTAGGTGCCATTCAACTGCTCAGAGCTCACCCTAGCATGCTTTGGAACTGGGACGAGGAGAGCCCTAGAGAGACACAGCGATGATGGTTTGAGGATAGGGATGAGCAAAACCGGGTAAATACCCGACCCGACCCGGTTTTGCCATACCCGACCTCGGGTCGGGTATTTTCGGGTCGGGTCCGGGTCGGGTAATACCCCCAGGACCATTACCCGGATCCGGCCCTTAATGGCAGATAAAATACCCGCCAGGCGGATCTGGGTATACCCGACCCAGTTAGGCTAAAAGCGGGTATTGCTACCTACCCGCCCATGAAAAAATGTCTGAACAACCTCTGTTTTACCCTCTGTTGCCATTGGTGTGTTTGTCATGGTGGCCCCCCTGGTAGACATGGTTAAAATGCGATGCGATGCGATATCGCATCGCATTTTGTCATATCGTGCATGATATCGCATCGCTGCGATATTCTGTTTCAAAATTAGAAATCGCATATCGCTTTTTAGGGTGCGATGTTAAAAATATCGCATCGCATTTAGCAGAACGACAAGGCCGGCTTTCCTAGGTGCGCGAGGAATTAGGTGAGTGAAAAACGGGAGAATGGGATATTGTGGCCCCTCTCTGATGTAGAGCCTGTTAGAGGGGCAGGGGTTGGATTCCGTAGATGCGGAGGATTGTAGTGCGGTTGAAGTGGTGGAAATTGGTTGGAGTTCCAACCAATTGACTTAGTGGGGGTCGAGATTTCAATCAACCTCCTAAATCCCTTTAAACCCACACCACCACATTCCATCCACCACCGCCCATGTCAAAATTTGAACATTTCACCAACTTCACCCCCTCAACCGCACTGCACTCCTTTTCAACTAGAATTTCCAACCCTTCCTCTCCAAGCTCCTCACAAACACCTCCCCGTCAATTACGTCAACCCCAAACAGCCGCGCGCAATTTCCGCACGCCATTACAACCAGAGAACCCTAAATTTTGCTAAGTTCAGGGCCCGCGCCCATGTTCCCCCCCTTTCTGGCGCAATTCCGCGACGCGACATGCGGATGTATGGCGCGCGATGTTTTAGTATCGCACATCGCGTTTCATCGCGCTGAAAAATCTGCGATAAATGCGCGATATCACAAAAATCGTGCGATATTATCACATCACATTGCTGGAAATTAATATTTTTTCGCAATCGCAAAATGCGATAAAACGCGATGCGATGCGATATACCCCCATGTCTACCCCCGGGTGGGCGTCGATAGCGTAGTCTTTAAAAAACAACCTAAATTGGGTCGGGTAGCGTTTTTGCCAGCATGAGAGGGGCTGTACCCGAAGTCGGGTATTCAATACCCGGCGGGTCGGGTACCCGTTACCCGACATGTCGGGGAAGACTTCGGGTGAAGGGTATCGAATACCCGCCCGGGTGACCCGGACCGGACCCGACCCGCCGGGTAATATTCGGGAATCCTGATACCCGACCCGCCCTAAAAGCCGGGTTTTAAAAAACGGCGTTTTTTTCATTTTCAGGCCGTTTTATTCGGTACCGTATTTTTCGGCCGTTTTATTCGGTATAAAACGGTTGAAAATATCTGATTTTTTTGGGTAAAAAAAATCGGCCGATTTTTTCAAAAAAAAAAAGTAAAAAATACTGGCGAAATGCGCGGATCTGGTATTTCACCAGCTGATATGCGCAGATCTGGCAATCTTCCTGCCAACATGTGGTGGATCTCGCGTTTTGGTGGACGAAATGCACAGATCTGACATTTCGCCCACTGAAATGCGCCGATCTGGCATCTCCTCGCCAAAATGCGCATGTCTCGCGTTTCAATGGACGCATGTGCGGATCTGGGCAGACGTTCAGGCTTTCTACGAAATGTTTTTTTTTTTTTTCGGAGTGTCCTATTAAAAATTCGGCGTTTTTTTCCCAAAATCACCGGAAAAAACGACCGAAAAAAACGATCGAATAAAACGGCCTGCCGAATTTTTCCACCTTGCCTAAAAGCGGATCCAGGGCCGGGTACCCGCCCCGCACGGGTATTTTGCTCAACCCTATTTGGGGATATGGCGTCACAAGCAAGACAATTCTATGGGCAACCCTTATGCATCCTTGGCACATTGGTTGTGAGCTTCCTACAATTCTACGAGCCCAGTGAGCGAGGTGATGCTGTCGGGAATGGAACCGGCCAAATTGTTGGTTGAGAGTACCCTGTGTGGTGTGGGCAGGAAAAGGTGTGGTGAGAATAGTGGGCATGGCAGGAGAAGGGGGAATGGGATGTAAGAGATGACAGAGGTGTTTCTGGGCTCCGCACAGACAAAAATTCCAACAACATTGCCAGCACCCCGTAAAATAGCAGCTAATTAGGGATGAGGGAGGAAAGGAGGGAGAAAAGGCGAGCCGGGCCAGCAGTTGTTTGGAGCCCAGCTCGGCTCGACTGGCAGCTCAAACCTGGCGCTGGGTAGGCTCGGCCCAAGACCATGTCTACTGGGGAGGCATGCGCAGATGTGAGGTGGGAGATTAAAGAGGTGTCTCATGGCTCCGCACGGCAATGCCAGGGAACATTGCCAACACACCACCCTCCGAACAAAAGGAGCTCACCTCTATTCCACAGCACATCTATCAAACAAAACAGCAGCAGCCTACTTCACAGCAGCAGCATTCTTCACATGTCTTACAGTGCACTTAGGTTGGCGAGGCTTCCAATGTCAGCGGGGATGGACCCGGTTAGCTGATTTCTCGCCAGACTTCTGGTAACAGAGAGTGAAAGGAGGACACGAATACTACTCTGCTTATCCCAGACGAGTGGGATGTGCGTTTGTATGAGAACCGAGAAATGTAGTTGAACTGACTGACTGGACAGTCAAACAGGTGGCAGAATTGAAGAGTTTTGCAGAGCACATGGCTGCCACAAGTTGAAGGTTTTAGGTGCCACTGAACTGCTCATAGCCCATCCAAGCATGCGTTTAAACTCTGACAACAAGACCACTCGACACACAACGATCTCGCACAGGCAAGTAAATGCCATCGACAACCACAATGCAACTATGGCACATGGGTAGTGAGCTTCGTACAGATACGTGAGACGAGTGAGCGAGGTGATGCTGCTGGGAATGGAGCCGGTCAACGAGTTGAATGAGAGATCCCTTTGTGTGGCATGGGTGAGAAGAAGTGAGACGAAAATATTGGGCGTGGCAGGAGGAAGCGCAAGTACACACAAGCAATCGAAGGGGGTGGTGTGGTGAGGCAAGCATGGGTAATAAGCCGAGCCAGCTCTGGCTCGTCGTGGACCTGTGCAAATACTGTTTAAGAGGGCCAATAATGATGCTGGAAAACCAGATCTGGCATCCTCGAAATCTGGTTTTCCGCAACCCCCACATTGAGGGGTTGATTGCGAAAGCCGCAACCCCCTCCAGTCCAGAGGGGTCAGCTTCGTATTTGGAAAACAGATGTGGTAATTTCCACATCTGGTTTTTCGAAATCCAACAGCATATGCAGGCGCATGTCGAGCCCAGCTGGGTAAATCGGTAGTCCAGGTGAGTGGGGATGAAGGAGGGAAGGAGGGAGAAACGCGGCAGGGATGGTACCTGGGAGGATGCTGGGGTGGACAATGGAAATGGGGTTAGGGGCGCTCGCCGTATTAATCAAACAAGCGCTCCAATCAAACAGACTGTGTATCCTCATCAGCAACCTACTTCACACTTACAGCATGCTCAAGTTAGTGAGGCTTGTGATTCCAGCTGGAATGGACCCAGTAACCTCATTATGCTGCAAATTTCTGGTCACAGAGGGTGAACAATGGGCATGAACACGGAAAGTGGGATTTTATGATACAGTCAATGCAGAGAGACGAATGAAGTGGAATTGATTGGTTAAACCAAGAGGCCAGGGAAATGGGTAGTGGTAAATTCAGAAAAGATGCACATTGGAGTAGGCTTGAGCAAAAAACCCGTGTACGTCGAGTATACCTAACCCGACCCGACTTTTAGGCCGGGTAGGGAAGTGGTCCTGAGGGACTACCCGGCCGGGTTGGGTCGAGTATTAGGGCCGGCTAATGGTTACCTGCTAGGGTTGAGAAAAATACCCACGAGGGTCGGGTACCCAGACCCGGAACCACTTTTTGGGTGGGTCGGGTATCCGGATTCCGGAATATTACCCGGCGGGTCAGGTCCGGTTTACCCAGGCGGGTATTCGACGCCCATTACCCGAAACGTTACCCGACAAGGCGGGTAACGGGTACCCGACCCAAAATCGGGTAGTGCGTCTACCCGATGGAACTAGCGCGACATTGTCGTGCTGGTAGAGAAATTTGTTAGGTTCCGTGAGCTGCTAGGTCACGTAGAACATTGTAGAGGGGCAGGGGTTGGATTTCATAGATCCAGATGTATTCAGAGCGGTTGAATTGGGGGAAATTGGTTGGAATTTAAACCAATCGAATTTCCCCAATCGAGTTTGCAACCCAACCTGAATCCAACCAACCGCACAGCACCACAGCGGTTGGAGTTCCAACCAATTGACTCGGGGGGTCAAAATATCAAACCCCCTAAAACCACACACAACCCCCCCCATCCAAACTAGAAAACCCAACCACCTTCCCACTCAGGCCCCACTCACCAGAACTGTAAGAGATCTGGCGCACGTCATACTCCCTCCCGCAACTCACGTTTTTAAGGCACTATCTAGGCTAGGTCGTAGGTTTAGCCCAACAGGGTAGGAAAATGCAGGTAATACTACCCGCTTTTCAAGGAAACCGGGTCGGGTATACCCGGACCCGCCAGGCGGGTATTAGATTAAATCCCGGGCCCGGGTATTGGTCCTGGGCATGTTACCCGACCCGTACCTGACCCGAAAATACCCGACCCGAAGTCGGGTATAGCAAAACCGGGTCGGGTCGGGTAAATACCCAGTTTTGCTCAATCATATTACCTGCTACCCGTTTTTTAGCGAATGGCCGGGTTATGGTTACCCGAGACGATTTCGGGCCGCGCGATTACCCGACGAGATCTAGCGCGACCAGAGTCGCACTGGATGGGAAATCTTGACCACATGGTCGATATTTCTAACATAATTTTTAAGGCTGCGACTACAAATACCCCACCGCTAAACGCTGAATGCTAAACACGCGTTTCTACGTTAAAATCTCCGTGATTATTGTTCCGAGGAGCTCGAGGATAAAACAATGCAAATAACTCTTTGCCGTAGTCCACGGCTTCGACGAATTCCACCAAACTGACGACAGACTGCTTTGTTGACATTTTGGCCCAAACTCAACTTCCAGCCCCATTCCACCAACCCAACCGCACTCAATCTCTTTCCCCCTGAATGTCCTCTACGTAAGGGAGGGATCACATAATCCCTACGTCACGTAATTGCAGCAACCCAGTCCGCGCTAGTTTATATGCCAAACGCCAAACGCGTCTAGTGCAACTAATTAAAATACCCAATTTTAGAGAAAGTCGGGTCGGGTATACCTGACCCAGCCTGCGGGTACACTATTACCCGCCCCCTTACTCCCGGGTCGGGTAGTAGATATCAGGGCAAGTACCCGACTATTACCCGACCCGACCCGACCCGGACACGATGCTGGGTAATGCAAATCCGGGCTGGGTCGGGTATTTGCTCAAGCCTGCACTGGAGGAAGGTGCGAGCGAGCATGCAGAGCACATGGCTGTCACAAGGTGTGGGTGCCATTCAACTGCTCAAAGTTCATCCAAACAAGCTTTTAGACTGGAACATGACGAGCCTGAGACACAACACTGGTGGGCAAGCATGATTGCAATGGCTCCGTGCAGAGAACGATCAGATGCTTCCCGAACAACTACAGCAGCACCATTCTCTATTCAAGCTAAATGCGTGCTTCCGGCATCGGCCTACTGCATTCATATTGCTTACAGGTATTCCAATGAAACGAGGCTTCCAATCCCAGCTGGTATATGCCCGGTAAGCATGCCATACTTCAGAATTCTGGTGACAAGGGGTGAAAAGTGGAAGCTGTGAGATGAAAGCAAGTTGTGCACTGTATGCGAACAGCAAGCATAGTGGAATTCACTTTGCGCATTTGATCTTGACATGAGCAGACAAGAATTGACTCGTCCTCTCAATGAGTCGAGTTTTTTTTTTTTGCCCTCAACTCGAGTCGAGTCGAGTTGGTCCAGTCAGGAGCATTGCTCAGCTCAATCGACTCTGTGCGCTATCGAGTCGAGTAAACATTGACTCCACCAAGTCAATCTTGACTCAAGCAAAATTCGACACAACTCGGCTCAGGGTTCCGGAACAAATAACTAACCAGGCAGAGTTCCTGAGGATAGGCATGGGTATATCGCATCGCATCGTGATATATCGCATCGCGTTTTATCGCATTTTGCAATTGCGATTTTTTTTTTTTCTATCGCAGCGATGCGATGCGGTAATATCGCGCAACTTTGCGATATCGCTCATTTATCGCGGATTTTTCAGCGCGATAAAACGCGATGTGCGATATTAAAACATCGCGCGCCATGCATCCGCATATCGCGTCACGGAATTGCGCCAGAAAGGGGGGGAAACATGGACGCGGGCCTTGAACTTAGCAAAAAATAAGGTTCTCTGGTTGTAACTTAGCAAATTTTGACATGGGCGGAGGTGGATGGAATGTGGTGGTGTGCGGTTAAAGGGATCAAGGGGGTTGATTGAAATCTCGACCCCCACTAAGTCAATTCGTTGGAACTCCAACCAATCTCCACCACTTCAACCGCACTACAATCCTCCGCATCTACGAAATCCAACCCCTACCCCTCTTATACGCTTTACATCAGAGAGGGGCCACAATATCCCATTCTCCCATCAAACTTCACTCACCTTATTCCTCGCGCACTTACAAAAGCCGGCCTTGTCGTTCTGCTTTTCTCCTCCGACCCCTAAATGCGATGCGATATTAAATCGCATCGCGCGATATATCGCATTCATGGGTGCGATATTTTCTAACATCGCACCCTAAAAATCGATATGCGATTTCAAATTTTGAAACAGAATATCGCAGCGATGCGAGCGATATGACAAAATGCGATGCAATATCGCATCGCGTCGCATTTTAACCATGTCTACCTGAGGCTAAGCATCAGCAGAGGGCTGGGCTGAGGGCGGGCTAGGACGGGCCGGTTTGGTCATTACAGGATAGGCCCATCTGTGGGTCGGGGAGGCCCCCCCACCCCCCCTTCCCCCCATTCTCCCCAGTCCCCTCCCTTTTCCCAATCCCATCTCCACCTACTAGACATGGGTACATCACATCACATCGCGATATATTGCATCGCGATTTATCGCATTTTGGCATTGTGTTTTTTTTTTAATAAAAAGTCGCTGCGATGCAATGCAATAATATCGCGCGATTTTTTCGATATCCCGGATTTTTCAGCGCAATAAAATGCGATATGTGATATTAAAATATCGCACGCCATACATCCGCACATCGTGTCACGGAATTGCACCGGAAAAGGGGGGGAGCATGGGCCCGGGCACTGAACTTAGCAAAATTTAGGGTTCTCTGGTTGTAATGGCGTGCGGAAATTGCGCGCGGGTGTTTAAGGTTGGCGTAATTGATGGAGAGGGGTTTGTGAGGAGCTTGGAGAGGAAGGGTTGGAAATTCTAGTTGAAAAGGAGTGCAGTGCGGTTGAGGGAGTGGAGTTGGTTGGAGGTTCAAATTTTGACATGGGTGGTGGTGGATGGAATGTGGTGATGTGCGGTTAAAGGGATTTAGGGTAGACGTGGGCAGAAGCCGAGCCACACCCGGCTCCGCTCAGCTCGGCTCACCTTTTTGGCGAGCCGAGCCTTTTTTTAGTACCCGGCTCGTGGTGAGCCAAGCCGGCTCGGCTCGTTCGAGCCGGGCGGCTCGACTCGGCTTGACGCCGTTTTTTAGGGCGAGCCAGCTCGCCTCCGGCTCCATTTCGAGCCAAATGGCTCGCGCCTCGGGGTAGGGGGGGGGGGGGGGGGGGGTGGCATACATACAATTTGTAGATCGGCTCGAACTCTCCTCACAATCTCGTACTATGCCATCCCCACCTAACCCTAGCCAGCACCTTGCTCGTTCGTTTGTACGTAGCTAGATAAAAACGACCAACTAGTCTACTCTACAGTAGGAGTATAGATACAACTTAGCAGGCTGCAGTGCACCACATCTGGTGCTGGAGGGGGTCGTGAACTCCTATAGTCTAGCTAAGTGCGCGCGCTGCCTCAGCAGCCAGCGTGCGCATTCCTAGCAGACAGTGCGCGCTGTCAAAGGCGGCACTTCACGCTGGTGTTGCTGCTGCGTGCGCTTGCTCTGCTGCTCCGCGCACTTCTGGTGCGTCCGCGCGAGCTGCACTAGCAGCAGCGCGACATTCTGCCATTGCTGCAGCGCGCACTGACCTCGCTGCCGCGTGCGATCTGCAATTCCTGCAGCGCGCGCTGCCGTTAGGGCAGCGCGCGCTGGCCGTGCTGCACCTCGCACTGCGCAAGCTGCCACAGCAGCGCGGCGCGCTGCCCTAGCCAGCGACCGGTCGCTGATGTAGCAGTTCCGCGCGCTCAGCCCGTGGGGCAATGTGTGCAGCCTTTGGAGCGGCACGACCAGCTGTAGCAGCGGCGCGAGCAGCTCTAGCATGTGGCGCGCACACCCCTAGCCTAGTACTCCTACTGCCTTAGCGTGCACCTACCGCTGCACTAGAGAGATACGCGATACAGCTTTGCGACATGCCCTTTTCAAAGGCGCGAGCAGCACTAGAGGGGCAGGCGAGGAGGGGGGGGCTAGGAGCTGCTGCCAGCGGGCGGGATAGAGATCAGAGCGGGCCGCCAGGGGTTGAGCAAGCGGCGGCCATTGCTGCACCCCTGGAACTGCCGCAAGAGTGGACTCACTTCCTCCTCAATCGGGAGGGAGTGGCACGGGATGGCGGACGGCGGGGTGGGAAGAGGAGGGAGGAGCGTAGTGAGAGTGAACAAGGTCAGGGCAGCGAAGAGGAGGAGGATGGCGATGGCAGTGGGCGATCAAGCGGCAGCGAGTATAAGGGGGAAGATGGAGGGGGAGAGGAGCGACAGTGCACGTTGGAGTTTGAGGAGCTGGGGGCGCGCCACACAGCCAGGGTGATTGTGCGTGTGTTTGGGCGGGTGGTGGAGGAGTGGGAGTTGGAGGGGTTCTGCATGGGCGTCACGACAGACAACGCCAGCAGCAACACGGCGGCGATGCGACGCCTGGCGGGCCTTGGTCCACGAGCCCTGACCACACCACTCTTGGCGGAGGGCATGCATTTTCGGTAAGCTGCATTATGTCCTACTGTGGCTTGTGTTCTGATCTGAACCACTTGCCCTATACAACCTGGCTCACACACTTGCATGCATGTGCCATTCGTATGGTTTTCCAAATCCTACATGTTTTTAGGCATGAGCAAAACCGGGTATTTACCCGACCCGACCCGGTTTTGCTATACCCGACTTCGAGTCGGGTATTTTCGAGTCGGGTACGGGTCGGGTAACATGCCCAGGACCAATACCCGGACCCGGGATTTTGGGGCGGGTAGTTTAATACCCGCCTGGCTACCCGACCCGGTTCCCTTGAAAAGCGGGTAGTATTACCCGCGTTTTCCTACCCTGCTGGGCTACTAAACCTACGACCTAGATAGTGCTTAAAAAACGTGAGTTGGGGGAGGGAGAATTGAGGTGCACCAAATCTTTAACCATTCTACTGTGGTGACTGGGGCGTGACTGGGGCGTGACTGGGGCCTGACTCCTGAGTGGGAAGGTGGTTGGGTTTTCTAGTTGGGATGGGGGGGTTGTGTGCGGTTTTAGGGGGTTTGATATTTTGACCCCCCGAGTCAATTGGTTGGAACTCCAACCACTGTGGTGCTGTGCGGTTGGCTGAATTCAGGTTGGGTTGCAAATTCGATTGGGGAAATTCGATTGGTTTGAATTCCAACCAATTTCCCCCAATTCAACCGCTCTAAATACATCTGGATCTACGAGATCCAACCGTTGCCACTCTACAATGCTTACGTGACCTAGCAGCTCGCGTAACCTAAAAACTTGCTGCAATCTCTCTACCAGCACGACCAATGCCGTGCGGGTTCCGTCGTGTAGACGCGCTACCCGATTTCGGGTCGGGTACCCGCTACCCGACGTGTCGGGTAACTTTTCGGGTAACGGGTATCGAATACCCGCCCGGGTTATCCGGAACCGACCCGCCGGGTAATATTCAGGAATCCTGATACCCTACCCGCCCTAAAAGCGGATCCGGGTCCCGGTTACCCGACCCGCGCGGGTATTTTGCTCAATCCTAATGTATATGTCTCGTTCACCCACGCCACTTAGCAGATGCCTAGCGCACATCCTCAACCTGGCTGTCCAGTGTGCACTCAAGCTGCCAGCAGTGAGGGTTCCCCTCAAGCTTCTATGCGACATCGTCACCTTTGTGGGCTGGAGTGAGCGGCGGGCCATGGAGTTCTCGGCGTAGCAGCGCAAGCACGGTGAAGGCACAGTACTCTGACTGGTGCAGGACAACACGGTTCGCTGGGGCAGCACGCACGAGATGGTCGAGCGTGCATTGCGTCTGCGACGACCCTTGACTGCCCACTGCGCCGTCGAGCAGGTGCACCATTTGCCTCGCTGCAAACTCTGACTGTCTTTCTCAACTACCCTCTCCTGCGACACATGCATGTAGACATGGGCAGCATGCCGAGCCTGGCTCGACTCGGCTTGACTCAACTCGCCTTTTTGGCGAGTCGAGCCGGGTTTTTTTTTTTTTTTTGCCGGCTCGCCCCGAGTCGAGCCGGGTCGAGCCGGTCGAGCCGCGCAGCTCGGCCCGACTCGTCGCAAATTTCAGGGCGAGCCGAAGTCGAGCCAGCTCAACTTTGGCTCGACTTTGGCTCGACTTTGGCTCGACTCCCGAAGCGCCCGGCTCGCCCGTGGAGGGTCAAAATTCGACCCCCCTGGAAGTTGACAATCCATTCTAGGTTTTCGCCATCGAGCCTAAGCATACATCTGAGCTATTTCACCACCCAAGCTTGCCCTCTCTCCACCAACACTGCTACTTAGACTACTTTTTGGTGTTGTAGGAAGGATGTAAGGGCTTAGGGACCTTTACCTGCAGAACCTTTACAGCGATCTAGCAAGACCTTTTCAAGACCTGTAGAAGAAACCCTTTTGGCGAGTCGAGCCGAGCCGAGCCGAGCCGAGCCAAAGTCGAACCGACCCTTGGTTCGACCCTGTACCCCCCAGTCGAGCCAACCATTTTGGGGCAGCCGGCTCGGGTCAAGCCGAGTCGGCTCGGCTCGACTTTTGCCTGGCTCGAGTTCGAGTCGAGCCAAGTCGAGCCAGGCTCGGCATGCTGCCCATGTCTACATGCGTGTTTCCCAACCCCCCCCGCTGCAAAATCTGGCCGGCTTTCCCAACTCTTACTGTCTTTCCCAATTCTGGCTGGCTTTCCCAATTCTGGCCGGCTTTCCCAATTCTGGCCGGCTTTCCCAATTCTGGCTGGCTTTCCCAATTCTGGCTGGCTTTCCCAATTCTGGCCGGCTTTCCCAATTCTGGCTGGCTTTCCCAGTTCTGACCGTCTTTCCCATGTCGTGCTCACTTCCACCATCCCATCTTGCCCAGGAGAGACACCTGATGAGCGCGCCAAGTACGTCTCCCTGCACATGGCTGACGAGCACTGGCAGTGCTGGAGGCCTTGGAAGAGTTCCTCGCGCCGATCTGCTCCATCACAGTGGCGGCTAAGGCTCTACCTACCCCACCTCGTCTGCAGTTGTTCCACAGCTCAACGAGCTGATGGACACGCTGCAGGCCACGCCCTCACCGAGCCTTGTGGCGTGGCAGCTGGTGGGAACCGAACCGCATTCCCAGTCCTAGCCATGGAAATGTGCACGATGGGAGGTGCACTCATGGCCTCATGTGAGCTCATGGTCAGCCTCATGGGTTATGCTGTCTGTCAGGAGCAAGGTGCAAAAAAACGGCGTTTTTTACCTTTTTTGACCGTTTAAAACGGGATCGTATAAAACGGTCGTATAATACGATTAAAACGGTCAAAAGTTGCATTTTGCGTTTGGTGCAAAAAAACAGCCGTTTTATATGACCGTTTTTTTCGTACCACCCTATAATACGGTGTACATTGTTTTTGGCCGAGCTAATAACGCTTAGGGGGGGGAGGACAAGGGGGGGGAGGACTAGGTGGATGACGCGTAGGAGGAGGAGGATGGGGGGGATGGTGGAGTAGGAGCAGAATGAGACATAAAAGGCGACGGACTAGGGGCATGGACATCACATACCTGTTTCAAAGCCGCTAATTACCCCGTAGAACGATGCAGGCTGCCTTAGCAATCAGGCCACTTGTTTACGCGTGCTTTTTATACATTAAAAAAAAAAAAAAAAAAAATCATGACAAAAGGTCTAACAAAAAAACGTCGTTTTTTACCAAAACCCACCGTAAAAAACGGCCGTTTAAAACGGACCGTTTAATACAGATGCCGTTTTTTTGCACCTTGGTCAGGAGTCAAGCCGCCGAAATAATAGTTTCTAGTGCTCAAGGCTCGAGCTGTCACAAACCATCAAGTGATAACCACCGCCATATGCATTGTTTGCTGCCACGGTGCGACTCGCAGATACAGCAGGCAGCAGCCATTGAAGCAAAGCAGGGTTGACGCAGGTATGGCGTCCATCGCATTCAAGATAGAAAGGAAAAGACTTACATCTTGCGAATCATGCCCGAATCGTCACAGGCGAGACCCACAGCTTCGCTGCAGTTGCCTCCCAGCGTCCACCCCTCGAACGTCACCCCCCATGCCGCCTGGCAGTCGTTGAGAAACCCCACTGACAGCCGGGGGACAGGAGAGCCAGCAAAACGGACGAACTGTGGGTACTGGGTGGGTACACGCCTACTCTTAACCTTGGGGTGTATCAATACCGGCACCTACTATGGATAACCAAGGCACGTTAATGATGATGAGTCCGGAGTGACAACATGCACAACACGCACGCGTTACAACACTCATCACGGTATCAAGCACACTAGTACCACGCAGCACTACTAGGAGGCACAACTTTTGGTTTGCTTCTGCGACTGAAATCGATCATGAGTGTAACGTCTGCGGACGGATTTACCCTAGAATGTAATACGCAATTCCGTTGCGCCTCTGGATAGCCCTCGTTTTACCCAGTAGGTAGCGAGGCGTTATAATGAGCGTTGCGCAAGTTACACGCATACGCTGAGGGAGAAAGATTTGCCCCTACTACAATCCGTAGTATCGCTAGCATCGTCCAGTGCGTCTTGTGAACTGCGATACGAGCCGTGTGGAGGGAGGGGGTTACCTTGCGAAGCATCGATCGGCTGTGCGTGGCACGAAGTGACGAAGGCGGCAAGCCAAAGCGCCGCGGGGAGTGCGAGCCATGCTCGCCGCATCGCAACCGACTTTGGCGGCGGCATTTGCGGCGCCGTGCCTCTCTACGGGAGCTTCTGGGACCGACAATCTGGGGGGCTGTGCTGCTACTAAAGCTTCTAGACGTTTCGCGGGTCTGTGCTACGGTGAAGCGGAGGAGAATCCACTGGATGAGACGGTGGGGTAAAACATCTCTAGCCTAGCCTACTACTACAGGACTAAGGTGGTGTTCAAGTTCCAGCGACATCCGACGACACCCCGGATGTCGTGGCACCGAGCTGGAAACCTTCGAAAACTTACATCTCACTAAACCTACATCAGATATCGACGCGTTGAAAAGCAATCGTAGGCAGCGCAGCGGCCTGCTGAGCGTCCTCCGACAACCAGCGGAAGAGGAAAGGAGGGACCGCACGCGTTCCAAAGCCGCGGTACACATTCACTTCAATTTGTTTCAAGAGATAAACATTTGAAACAGTGGTAACTGAGTGATGCCTGCTGGAGGTGACGAGATCTCGCTACCTGCAGATAGACATTTGAGGGGGATTGTGGCACTCGCGTGCTGATAATCCTGATGACCACCTCTCCACTCATCCCCCTTGGCTCACATTTTCCCAACCTCCTTCCCCCACGTTTTCGATTCCCCCTTCCCCCAACGATCTCGATTCCCCTGGCCCCCAAATCACGAAACTCCTCCCCTGCCCCCTCAAACTCGATTCCCCTGGCCCCCAATTTCCAATCCCCCCGTGCCCCCCAATTTTGAAGCCCCCGTACCCCCCAAAATTCGATTCCGCCAGCCACCCCTCGCTCGTCCAGCTCCCCCCGTCAATTTCGTTTTCCCCTTCCCGTCGCTAGCCCAATTCCCCCCCAATCAAGCTCGATTCCCCCCTCTCAATTCCAATTTCCCCCGTCAATTTCGATTCCCCCCATCCCGCGAAATCCAGTCCCCCCCGACGCAATTCCATTTCCCCCAGTATCGCAAGATAAAATTTCCCCTCGACGAAGCTCAGCCCAATTCGCGTATATACTTTAATTTCGCCCTCCAATCACTTCCGTCCTCCTTTCTTGACCTCCACATTTCCATCCAAGCCGCGTTTAATGCGTACCGCGGCTTTAAGGCTAAATTTGCCAAGGTGTAGCGTGTGCAATGATGATGGAACACTCGGAACCAAGGTACGAAATTTCCCTCCTCCTTTGTTGCAAACAAACCTACGAGTAACGCGAAGGGCTCTCGGTTCAAGGGTAAACATCCTGAACGTCAGGTACATTCCGGGTCTTTCCCGCTGATTTCCTGATTTTGAGGGTTTCGGATCCCCAAGCCTCCTGACTGATTCCGGGCGTTTCTAAGGAACATTCTGATCAATCCGGATTGCACAAAAATTTATCCTGGCCATCCGACTGGCATGGAAAGTACCCGTGCTGGAATTGCAACCCCACCTCCCCACCCCCCCCCCTTCGCCCCCCCCCCAATTCCTTCGCAACTTTGACCAATTTTCCACGCAATCTAAAGGCGCGACCCGTGGAACTTTCACAACTACAGTAGTGCAGGGCTGTCAGGCCTATCATAACCCCTTAATATCGCCTGAGCCAGGTTGCGCACTGTCCCTCTAAATTGTGTGCATTTCTGTCGCGATTGACAAGGAAAGTGTCGAACTTGGTGTGGTGGTGAGGGACAGCAGCAGCAGCAAGTGTGTGTTATGTGTTCTTCATCGTTTCTTCATGTCCTTCTTGGTGTACTCCAAGTGCCTACAAGTTCCATTGATATGTAGGGTGTCCCAAAATTCACTCTGAATTTCATATTGAAACTTCAAAGTAATCCTGAGATAAAGAGAGATGTTCCAAGGAATGCTGAATTTTCAGGGTCTTTAGTGACGCGAATCTTGAGAGCTCTGAGTCTTGAAAAATGAAAAATTAGCCCTGAACGCTGTTGTGTGATGTCATCATATGCTATCACATTCTGTCTGCCTCCCATCCCATGTTTTTTCAACTTGCATGTGTGGTTTGAATGTGCAAGCATTTGTGTGTGGTGTGTTCTGGAGTTTGGGAATGTGTTTTGTGTTATTCTGTCTGAGCAGGTATTTGTGATAATAGATCTTGAGAAGATCTTTCCGACGCAACAAGAATCGCTTCAATCGGAGCAAGAACGCGAAAGCTATGAAGATTCAAAGTTCATGAGCTTGCGTTACAATTGCGGCGGTTACTAAGTGAAGTTGTGGGGTGACTTTATATGGAGTTGGGACCTTTGGGGTTGGGGAAACTTGTCACTCTACTGTAACAGCTGCAAATTGGTTGGGAACAACCAAGCTAGGTTGGCAAGGGTGGCCAACTTGGATGGATTGGTTGGGAAGGGACAAATGTCAAAGTTGGGGTTCCTATAGGGAGGGAATCTTTGTGCTTATGGGGTTTCCTTGGTTGGGGACTCTCTTGGGACCTTCCCTCTCATCCCTCTCTTCCTATCCCAACCTTTCTCTTGCTCCTTCTAATTCCTTGTGAGATTCTTGAACTTTGATTGAACTCTTGAGATTGAGTTAAGTTCTCCTCCTACAGCTTACCCCCTAGTGCGTCGAAAGCCATAGCGTCGCGAATACTTCATCAATCAACGTGATTCAAATTGGGAACGGTAGCTGAGATCAAGAGCTACAACATATCCAAGTTTCGCGACATTCCAACGGCTAGTGTTTTGTCGACGTCGTTTCTTGTGAAGACGACTTTTCTGTCCAGAATTTCGGATTTATATTTTGAGTAATTCTAGCTCCTAAGTTCACCTAGACTCTGTCCTTAATCCTAACAAGTGGTATCAGAGCGATATTAAGGACATTGAGAGGAGTCTACAGAAGTGTGAAGACCCTTCTAGACCCACCATGGCCTGTGGGTGTGCCTAAGTGGTGTTCTAAAGGTTGGATGTGTCTTCCGCTAAGGGGAAACTCTGCCGAAATTTCGTGGACGCCGACACTTGTGAAAATATCGAGGGAGCTGAGTGTGGACAGCAAAGGGGAGCTGAAATTCGTCATTTCTCAAGGAGAAGATGAATGAGAGAGGAGGAGATGCTAATGGAAGAGGAGCTGTACCTGAGAAGACAAGTGAGCCGCCGCCATCAAAAGTTGAAGCTTTGGATGGCTCCAACTATGAGGAATGGAGCGGACGGATGAGGAGTGCCTTCAAACGCTACAAGCTACTGAAGATTGCTGTTGGGGAAGAGAAGATGCCGGAAGAAGGCGAAGCACGTGAACGGTGGATTGAGAAAAGCACGGTGCTTTTCGACCTCATCCTTCAATCGGTCAACAAGGAGATGTTCGAGCACATCAAGGATCTTGTGGAAGCGGATGATTCGGGTCCAAGGGCGTGGAAACTACTACGCGATGTGATTCAGCCCAACACTCTCCTGATGGTGATCGTGCTCGAGAAGGAACTTGCTGCCATCTCCATGCGACCAGGGGACGATGTGAAGCCGGTCCTTGACAAGATCAAGGACACCTATGCAAGGATGGCAGCAGCGGGCAGCAGTGTATCTCAGCTGCAGCAGTGCACCAAGATCATCTCGGTGTTGGACAACTCTTGGGACAACCTCATCCCCACCCTCAACTCTCAGCAAGATCAATGGACACCTGAGTGGCTAAGGCAGCAGATTCTGCAGGAGGACTTCCGCAGACGCCATGTGGGAGGCGGTGCTGCCACTAAGACTGCTGAGGGGTATGGAGCTGCAGGGCGCGGCAGAGGAAGAGGGGGTTGGAGAGGCCGAGGCCGTGGGAGGAGCTTTGGCAGAGGTAGAGGCCGAGGTGACTATAATGAGGGGCATGGGAGCTCCAGTGGCAGGGGGAGTACCAGAATGGAGGGCACCTGCTGGTACTGCAAGAAGGTCGGGCATCCTTGGTTCAAGTGCTTCAGCAGGCCGGAGGGATGGGCACCTCCAGGCATGAAGCCGCCAAGTGGTGAACGCGCACAAGGTGGCGCTGTGCAAGATAGGTGCACAAGGTAACGCCTATCCTGGGATGTATCTCATGGTTGAGGATGTGCATGGGCATGAGGGTGATGTGGGATCTGTCGGAAAGGTTGTGATGCACCCTCTCACGCACTGGGTGATTGATTCGGGTTGCACCAGTCACATGACCCCACGGGCAGATTTGCTTGATGAGGTAAAACCCCCTGGGAAGATCAAGTATGTGGCAGCAGCGTCAGGTGCTTTGCTCCCCGTTATTGGTGTTGGGAATGCCAAGGTTAAGGGAGCTAATGGGGAGCTTGTGGGGCTTGGGAATGTTCTGCTGGTTAAAGGCTTGTCTGCTAACCTTCTCTCTGTGCGGCGACTGCAGAAGAGTAAGGCCGAAGTGACCTTTGGACCAACCAGCTGCCGTGCTAAGCTTGGGAAGAAGGTGCTGTGGAGTCTGGAAGAGGAGACCAGCTGCATCAAGGACCTGTGGCAGCTGCCCATCATCCCTTGGAATGGGAAGACTCCAACAGCAGCAACGGCAGCAGCGGCAAAGGCAACAGCAGGAGGAGATGCAACTGCACCAACTGATGGGGTCCTGGAAGCAGTCAAGAAAGTGCAGAAGCAGCAGACACATGGTGAGGTGCTTGCTGGTGTGGATGCGAGTGCGGCATGGGCTAAGGCTTCATCAAGGAGTGGAGAGGCCGATTGGGAGACATGGCATGAGAGGTTGTGTCATGTGAACTTCCCTATGCTGCAGAAGTTGGTGAAGAATGGGAGCCTGAAGGGCTTGGAGGTGAAAGGGGAAGTGAAGGAGATTGGGAGCTGCCCTACATGCTTGGAGACCAAGTTCTCCAAGTTCCCCTTCAACAGTGCAACAGGACCAGCCAAGACCCCACTTGCACTTGTGCACATGGATGTGGTGGGGCCCACAAGAGCCCTTCCCTCTCAGGCAGCCGCTATTTCTTGACAATTGTGGATGACCACACTCGGGCAGTGTGGGTTTACCCTTTGAACAGCAAGGGGGAGGTGGCA